>JAQQSW010000103.1:81133-103793 GCA_028646575.1 Pseudocheirus occidentalis
TGTGGCTAGGAGGCTGACGAGCAGAAAAATGTCCTGAAAGATGGCCACAAATGTCCTTAAAGGTGCTCTGAAAGATGATTAAGAGCAGAGGTGTGGGGAAAGTTGGCTGGAACTGAGAGGGCCAGCTCATATGCAGTCCTGTTCCACCCCCCACCCCCACCTTTCTGGGGTCTGGGACATTGAGATCACTTACTCATTCACTCCTGGATTTATTCCTTCAGTGACTAGCACAGCAACTCCACAATTCAGCAGACCACGTACCTGGCTCCTGGGGTGATTCCCCCTCCCCCCAGTCATCTTTCCAGAGTTTTCTGGTCATACACTCACTTCCTGGCTTCCATCTCATAAAGTGTCTCCACATGTATATACTTGTAAAAGAAAAAAAAATAACAATTTAAACTAATACTGGGCTTTAAACTCTAAATCCCTCTGTGTCTCATTGGGCCAAGCAGTGCTTGCTTCCCTTTTGGGGCTCCTTTCCACCGGCCCCAATGCTGGTGTCTCATGAGCCCTCCCTGGGCAGTGGCAGCCAAAGGGCCATTTTGTGGACAAGTCTCTCCACCACAGAGAAGCCCATCTCAGCTTGTGGCTGCTGGGGCCCAACAAAAAGCCTCCTATCCCAGAGATGCTTGGCCGATCAATGCAGGAAGCAAGCTCTTGTTTTCTCTCCCAGAATGAATAATTTATCTTTGTTGTGACAGAATGGCAGTGGAATGCAATGGTTAGCTAATAGGGACAGTCAATGGGCTCTATCTTCGACTGCCAAAGGGCACTATCTGGGACAGCCAACAGGAGCTATTGGGGGTAGCCAATGGGCCGCTACCAAGGACAGCCATGCCCACTTGTGTCCTGTAGAGTCCCTGAGCTGAGCTTATGTCAGACATCACCTTGGAGGGTTGGCATGGGAGGCCTCAGGGCCAAGGCACAAGGATCAGTGGGGGACCAGTTCCTGGGGTAGAGGGCATGTGGTCTGGTGACTTTGTAGGCTCACACTTGGTCATGAACATGCCCTCATCATGCTCCAAGTCTAGAACAATAGCTAGGAACCCTAGCACGCAGATTCAGTTCCAGAGAAGGTAGAATGATACTCCCCAAATTGGGGCTGTGCTCATATGGGCATTGAAAGCAGAAGGCATATCTTAAAACAGGAGATCTAAATGCATGGGCAGCCTGTGGAGAAGAGGGGACACCTTATCTTCTCCCTCACTGGAACACCAGCTTCTGCCATTAGTGAAGCCCCATCTGCTCACTTCATTTAAAAACTGAGGCTACTGATACTTGTGATCACCGAGAATCAGAATGGCTTCATCAAAATCAGGTTCCACCTGACTCACCTCATTTCTTTTTTGACACAGTTACTGGAGGGCTGGATCAGGGGAATGCTTTTGACAGGGTTACCTAGATTTTAGCAAAGTCTCTTGTGTAACACTTGTGCATGGGGTAGCAAAAGGGATGGATCAGATGACAGGACAGTCAGAGGATCTTGGACCTGACTGAATGACTCAGTAAAAGGGAAGCCATGGGTGGACCCATGTGGACTTGGAAGGAGGTCTCCAGTGGAGAGCTCTGCTGGGCCCAGTGACTCTAGGACATTTTTATTTCTGACTTAGACAAATGCTCCAATCATATGCTTATTTCAACAAGCAAGAACAGTGAATGATAGTTAACAAACTGTATGCCCAAGGCAGGATCCAAAGAGTATCTACTGGGCAGAATTTAACAAGACAAAATTTTGTAGTCACAAACATAAGGATCTATATCTGTATTAAAAAAAAAAAACCCCGACCTTTCAGATACAAAATGGGGGAAGCATGGTAAGCTCAGTTGTGAAAATGATCTGGGACTCAGAGTAGACTGCAAGCTGGTGCTGAGCCAGTCTTGTGATATGGTAGCTGAGGGGAGATGGAGCTGAGAGAAATAAAATCTGTATGTCATAATAACTGACATTTGTGTAAGTTTGCAAAACTCCTCCAGAGAGGTGGTGTGTCTAAGTGGTTAGAGAGCTGACCTGGAAGCCTGAAGACCTGGGCTCAAGGTGTGTCTCTGATACTCACTGGCTGTGTGACTCTGAGCAAGTCACTTCCTTCCTCGGAGCCCTGAGCAACCCCGGTGTCAAGCTAACAAGCATATATGTTCCAGGCACTGTGCTATACCCTTAGATAAATAAAGATGTCCCCTGCCCTCAGAGTGCTCCCAGTCTAATGGTGGAGACAGCATGTAAATGACCACTGACAAACAAGCCAGACAGGACCACCTGGAGATAATGAACTGCTCAAGATTTAAAAGAAAGTACAGCATCCTGGATTATCAGAGCTGGAAGAGACTCCCAAGACCATCTAGTTCAGGCCAGAACTGAACAAAAATACTCCTACAACAAGAGCATAGCAATAAAAGTATGTGCCGGCACTGTGCTAAACACTTCACAGTTGTTATCTCTCTGATCCTCACAATAGCCCTGGGAGGTAGCTGCTGTTATTATCCCATTTAACAGATGAGGAAACAGAGGCAGATGGAGGTGAATGACTCAGATAGTGTCTGAGGCTAGATTTGAGCTCAGGTCTTCCTGCCTTCAGACCCATGGTATGATTCCACTGCCCTACTATCTTGGATAACTCATCATCCACTCTCTGCTCCGGGGGTCTCACTCCCACCCATTCCACTTTCTGAGGGACAGAAGTTTGGGGGGAAGGCAGAAAAGGAGCACCTTAGTGACTCATTACAAAATGTTACCAACTATGACTCAGCCTTTTCTCTTCTACTGGCTTAATGGTCAGAATTCATTAAGCACTTATCCTGTGTAAGCCTTGGAACCAGATTCTACAGCCTCTCCTTTCTTGCCTTCCTTCTCACATCCTGTTCTTTTTTGCTGCCCTGTGCCCTGAGGTCAAGGACCCTGAAATGTGCATGGCTGGTTTCTTTTCACTCTTCTTTTTAATCTCTTCTATGAGCTTTTTTTTTATTTTATCATGTGAGCTGTTATTTATGGGCCATCTCTGAAGGGGCTTGGAGGCACCCAGATATCTGGGTTCTTTTTTAGCTCAAGGAAGTAATGGGTCTGGGGACAAGGTTGGTTGGCACTGGTACTGATGGTGGTATAATGTTAATGGGATTTAAGATCTTCCACATCCATTTAATAGGCCTACATGGAGCCCATTAAGGGCTTAGGGGAGGGTTGCTTGTAGGACAATTTTCATACTTTTTGTTAATTTCTAATTAGGCACTGAGTCTGGAGAGCTGTGAGGTCCTTTGGCTCTAAAAAGGGTATATACGCTCTGAAGTTGGCATTTTACTTTGGGACTCACTTATTGGAAGAGTGTTCTTGTGATTTCATGAGACTATGGGTAGCCCTGAAGAAGCCTGCTGGCTTTAAAAAACCCAGAATTGGTGCTTCTCACTCTGATCACTATGTATGTATTGCCTTGGTCAAACAGTTGGATCTGTCTGTTGATTTGTGCTAATTTTTTTTTCATACAGAAGCCCTGTCTATTGGTCTTTATTTCTTTGCTTGTATTTTCTCTATTTTCTTTGCTTGAATTTTCTCTGAAGTTCAGGGTGCTGATTTTTTCCCCTGAATGAATGAATGTAATTAAAAAAGACTGTTGACCCCTTGAACAGCTATCTTTCCTAATAAAGCAGATCTAAGAATTTGTGCCAGCAGCCATCCTGGGTATGTCAGTGTGGTTGCCGTTACAGGTAGAAAGCCTGGGGTACTTCTTGGAAAAATGTTGGCAGGCTTATGGACTTTTAGGACTTCTTTTTAAATGGCAGCTAAATCCTGGTTTGAAGGGGTGTGTGTGTGTGTGTGTGTATGTGTGTGTGTGTGAAGGTCTGAAGTCTAGCAACCTCACTGAGCATCATTGGATGTGTCACCATGGAATTTTAACCAGATGTTAAAGGAAAAGAATGTGAATATCCAAGCGTACCAAAAGTATCAATTAGGAGATGGTGATTACATGATAATAGGGTTCCCTTAAGTTAATAGCACCCCCAATATATTTAGAAGGAGACTTGACTTACATGACAATAATTAACTTCAACTTTCCAGAAATGTTTTCACTTCATAAAGAAATGTGACCCAATCTTTTTCTGAGGCAGGGTAAAGATAATGTTGGAACTGGCCATTCCCTTGTAGCAGGGAGTGGGAGGGAAGAGGAACAACTGACGAAAACAAGGTCAAAGATGTTGCTATGTTGTTATGCCTTTATTAAGTCTGGAGAAGATCTCTAGAATTAGAAGAACAGTTTGCCATTGGGGAGCTAAAGACCAGTTTTGCCCTTGGTGTCTTCTAAAAAGATAAGTCCTTAGAGGCGCATTTGAAAGGATGAGAAGCTTTGCGGAGTCTGACCTCTGTGGGGGAATGAGTGTGGAAAGTGGGAGCTGTGAAAATATTTTCTTTCTTTTTACTGTCCTCCATCAGTCACAGTACCTTGCACCAGAGCATCATGTCCAGTAGAAGGCATCATCTCCAGCAAGGATCATACATAAAGTCAAGGACAGGAGCAGAAAGCAATTTCAAAGATCGTGATGCCTAGCAGCAGAGAAAAGAGTCGATAATGACTATCAGTGTGTTCTCTTGTGGAAAATGCTTTATTACTGTGGTCTGAAAACATATTATTATTCTATTTAAATCAAACTAGAGATTATTTGAACCCAGAAGCAAACTTGAATTCAGAATCTCTCCAGGAATGTAGGAGATGGTTCTAAGAATCTTGGATATGCCCAGATCCTGGATCCATCCTTGTTTGGGGTCCATCAAAGCTTGTATTTTGGGTTTCCTTGGTGTTTTAGTTTCCACCCAAATTTTATTGACTATTTACATTTACTGATATCCATCTCAATCCATCTTGCTTTCAAGTTTCCCAGGGAGCAAAATTGTTTAACTCCCTAGTGTGGTATCCTTATCTAAACTCTATAAATTATGAACCTCCCAGAGGCCAAGGAGAGGGAGCCACACTTCCTTTCTGGCTTGCTCTCCTCTATCAAACAACCTAACGCATTTCTTTCTAAAATTGTTTTAGATCTGAGGGTTTGTTCTGTCCACAACACTCTTTCCCTATGGATACCGCGAGTATTTGTTGGAAAGTGATCTATAGGCAGGTTTGACCATGTTACCTCCCTACTCAGGAAATTCCAGTGGCTTTCAATTCCATCTAGCATCCACTATAAACTCTTCTATTTGGCATTCAAAGTCCTTTGTAGCCTGAGACATTCCTTCCTTTGCACTCTTTTCCCCACTTAAGGGATTTCCTGAAATTCTATGGTCTGACCACTGTTATTCACACCTGACCCTCATCTCCCATCTCCATGCCTTTGCAATGGCTGCCTGATTTGCTTAGAATGCTCTTCCTTCTCATATCTCCATTCCCTGGAATCCCTGATTTCTTTCAAGACTCACCTCAAGTATCATATTTTATTTGAAGCCTTTGTGACTCACACCCATCCCTAGCTACTCAGTTATCCTCTCCCCAAACTACCTTATACTCATTTAACAAATTCTGAATATACTTCAATGAGTCTATATTGCCCGTCCCATTAAATCGTAAACTCCTTTTACCCTTTTATCCTGAGTATTTATATTTAGCACGGTAAGCACTTAATAAATGCTTTTTGATTGACTGATGGGGGAGGGGATGTGGTATGATCTTCCACCCAGCTACCAAAGTGATCACTTCAGTTTCATAACTATAGGTCTGATATGTCACCCTCCCCCTTTGTTCTGTGACCATTAGTAACTCCCTATGACCTTCTGGGTCGAATAGAAATTCCTGTTTGGTCTTTAAAACTCTTCATGTCCTGCCCCTTTCCTAGTTTCCAGGCTTCTTATACTTTACTCCCCTCATGTGATCAACAACCCAGAAAGGCTGGCCTCTGCAACCTCCACCCTCCACGCCTAGAATTCTCTGTCCTTTTTGTCTTTGCCTCTTGGTTACCCTGGCTCTAAGACCCAGCTCCAATTCCATCTTCTGTGAACTCCATTTTTCTGGTCTCTATCTTTCCCCACCTCACCCTGAAATGTTAATAATTACTGTTAATGTTGCATGCTTTCCCCTCATCAGAAGATACACTCTTTGAGGGAAGGGACAGTTTTTGTCTTTGTATCCCTAGCACTTAAACTAGTGCTTAGCACACAGGGAGTACTTAATCAGTGCTTCCCTGACTGATACGGCATCTTAAATGCCTTCTTTTTGAGTTACTTGTTTCTACCGTACTGATATGAATCTACAGACTAACTTTGAAGCTCAAATGGAAATTGTTCTTCTAGGGGACCCAGTCAAGGAATGTGTTAGAGGAGCTGCCTTAGAAGGGGTGTTCCATTATTGGTCAACCTTCCACAGTTTGTGGGTGAGGGCTACTGAAGGCCAAGTAGATGAAGGAAGATCAGTAAGGTACTAAGACAGCTCCATTCATGGACACTAAACCAGGGAGAGAGGGATGATGTCGCCTGGTTCTGTGTAGTCCAGAATTTGGAGAGTGGGGAGAATAAGCAAAGGGTGAAATTGTGTATCCCCAGAAAGGTCAACAGGCCACTTCTGGCCTTCCGGGGAATGCAGAAATGGAGGGAGCAGGACCCTTCCCTGGAAGGTTACATGGGCGCATGAGAGAAACTGAGATGGTCATGGACAGGGGAATGAAGAAACAAACTGCGGCACATGAATGTAATGATTTTACTGAGCTTTACTAAGCTAAGAAATGACGATCATGATGAACAACAGGAAGTGTGGGAAGACTTCTATGAACTGATGCAGAGAGAAGTAAACAGAGCCAAGGAAACATACCATACAGTGACTACAACAATGTACAATGAATAGAATTAAGCCCACAAACCATTCAAAGAGAAAAGGAGGGTTGTGAAACCCCACAAAACAAGCTTTACTCCAGGGGAAAGAGATCACAAGACACCGCCCTCCCCTCCTGCACGGGTCAGGATTCACAGCTACACTACAGTGCACAGGACGACAATGTTCTTTTCAATATATTACTTGGTTTTGCTGAATTTTTTCTTTTAAAAATAATAGCTAGTGTTTACATAGCACCTTAAGGTTTGCAAAACACTTTGTATATACATCATCTGATTTGATCCATGACATGACCCTGTGTAAGAGGGGCTGCCTTTATCCTAATTTTAAACATCAGGAAATGGAGACCAAGAGAAATGAAATGACTTACCCAGGGATACACTTCTAAATTAAGGGTCTGAGGCTGGATTTAAACTCTAGTCTTCCTGACTTTAGGCAGCAGGGTAGTGAAGTGGATAGAACGTTTGCCAGTCTGGCCTCAGACACTTATTGGCTATGTGTGACCCTGGGCACGACACTTCACCCTGTGTGCCTCAGTTTCCTCATCCATGAAATGGGCTGGAGGAGGAAATGGCAAACCATTCCAGTATCTCTGCCAAGAACACCCCAAATGGGGTTGTGGAATTGAACACAACTGAAAAATGACCCAACAACAACACCTTGACTTCAAATTCAGCACTGCATTCATGATGCTGCCTAGCTGACACATCATTTAATAAGTTTTCAAAACAAAAGGAGCACTTAAAAGTCAAAAGGAGGGAGGTGACACACTAAAGTCTGACATCCCAAGTTGGGCAATGGCAGCCCCACATGGAAAATGCTCTCTCCAGATCCATCCATTGCCTGTCAGTTATCCCAGGAAAGTTTGGCAAGGAGGTAGGGAACATACCATTAAGGTCTTCGAGATCAGCACACTGATGGCCAGGCTGTTGAATCCTCACCCATCTGGGTGGGGTCTCCCACCATGTACCACTGGCAGTACTATGGAGGTCTTTTACAAAGAAAGATGAAAAGAACTCAGCCTCTTAGACTCCAAGCAGCACCTGGACCTTCTCTCCTTTACCCTAGCCCAGCCCAGTTCAGCCCAGCAGGCCTCCAGGTTGGCCCTGAGATGTGTGGAAAGGAAGGACTGGCCACTATTCATCCCACTTCAGGACAGCTCTCATCCTTAGGAAGTGGTCTAGTGGTTAGGATTTGGCACTCTTACCGCTGTGACCTGAGTTCAATTCCCGGTCAGGGAACCATAAAAATGAAGAGGTTAACCCACAGAAGGTTGCCTGAGACCCCAAAATACCAACATGCCATGTCCTGCAGAAAGAATTCCACTCAAGTCTTCTCAGCCCAAGAAAAGTAAAGTTTATTGAAAGTTCATTCAAAGTTCACCATATGGAGTAAACTCTTAAGGAGCCAGTCTATGCTAGGTCATTCTGTGGCGCTTTCACAGAGCAAGTCTGTGCTAGGGCGTTCTGTTGTGCTCTCACACCACATGGAGGGAAGATGGGATTCTTATATACAGAGGAATCTAGGGGTGGTCTAGAGGAGGAGCCTGGGCAGGGTCTTCAGGAGGAGTCAATGAGGTCAGACTCCAGTAATGAGTTTGGGGATGGTCTTCAGGAGGAGTTAATGAGGTCAATGCAAGAGTGGATTGATATTTTGATAGGCTCAAGTATGGGAAGGAGATGGACAATGGAGGACCAGGCTAGTAACAGAGGTTTGGGCCCAGCCACAATGAAATACTTATGGCCTCTGCAAATGCCTCATCAAGTGGGAAGATTCAATTACACTTCATGGGGGTTTCTCAGAGCCTGTACCTCTAAGATTCAAGGAGAGCTCAAGGGGGGTGTCCTAGAGCCTACACCTCATCAGCTTCTTTGTTTGATTGGTTTAATTTTTATATGAATTCTGAACATCTTTGGGCTAAAGAGTGTCAGGCCCCTCTGACCGCCCCCAATGTCCATCTCTTGTTCTTGGGAATTCCTTCACTGGAAGACTGAAAAAGAAGCACTTAATAGCCAGCTCTAGAGAAGGAAGGGCCTTGAAGATCACTACTGACACAGAAATGTGGGTCCAGAGAGGTGACACCATCGCTGGTCTGAGGGCCCAAATGTAGCAGAAATGGGGAGGGAGAGGTAAGTCTTGGGCCTGGTTAAGCTCCTGGTTCAGTTCTCTTGCCCCTGTAACACCCTGTGTCTCCTAAAAGAGATGAGATGACTTGGTAACTTCTCCCTTTTCTCCCCCATCAAGCAGAAAGCCTGATGAAAAGAGAGTCAGAAAGACCTGAGCTACTCTCTGGCCTTAGGCACTTAGATGTTGTGTGACTTTGGGCAAGTCAACCTCTGTTTGCCTCAGCTTTCCTCATTTGTAAAATGGGGATAATAATAGCACTGACTTCCCAAAGTTGTTGTGAGGAACAGAGGAAACAAAACCTGGGAAGCATCTAGCACAGTGCTTGGTGCCTTGTAATTGCTACATAAATGTGAGCTCCTCTCCCTCCTTCCCCCTCCCCCTCATTATCAAGTGGAAGGAGAAGGCTAAAGAGGTCTCTAGTTCAGGGCCATGGGTAGAGACACTGCCAACCTTTGCTTCACTATCACAGGACTAGGAAACCTTTTACAATGTTCACTGGGCTGGTTTACTGAATTCCACCCCAGCTCTGCCACTGATATCTTGACCTGGGTCAAGTTGCTTAGTTTCTTTGCCTACATTTCTCTGTTGGAAAACACCCATCCATAGCCATCCATCTACACACACACACACACACACACACACACACAAGTTGAAACAGACCAACCAGATACTCCAGGATTATGGCCAGGACCAAATGAAAGGGGAAGGTAGCTGAGGCACTCCAAGCAACTCTAGAGGACCTTCTCCCTAAATCAACCCCAATGTAACCCTGCATACAATTGTGTGTGTCATCTCTCTGTCTGTCTCTCTTTGTCTCTGTCTCTCTGTCTCCCCCTCCCTCTCTCCCTCTCTCCCTCTCTCTTTTTTTCTCTCTTTCCCCCCTTCTGCTCCCCCTCCTTTCTGGGATGAGCAAAGATCCAGGTAACCGGAGGAGAAATCGGAACTAAAGGTCCCTTCAATTACACATATTGAGCCCAGGGAGTTGTCTGTAAATTGTCAAAGCTATTAGGGATTAAATGGGACAGACTGGCCTTCAAAGACACTTCATTTTTATACACAACGGATTTAAAACATGTCAACGTCTTCCTTTCATAAATAGCCTTGCTGGTTGGGGATGTACATTTCTCTTTTGAGTAGGTCATATCTTCATTTTTTAAGGAGTTAATCTATTTTCCCCAGTCTTAGGAAAAGGAAATGCTCATCATTCTGGCCGTCTCTGAATGGCCTGGCGAACCTCCACCTCCCTTCCCCCCAAAGTAGGTCCACTGAGTGAGGGAGAATCAGGCTTTCAGCTGATGTGGTTCTCGAAGTCAAACTTACACTTCATGTAGATCATCTCATTTGCATCCCATAACCAACCCAGCAGGGTTGTTATTACCTGTGTTCTTCCACTCATTATACAGATGGGGAAATGGAACATCCCAATGATGACATTCAACCATTGATTTGTCAACAAGCATCGCTTGAGTAGAAATTGCAAAGAGGAAGATTCAGACATGACCTCAGGAAACATTTCCTGATGATCAGAGCTGTCCCCAAATGGCCCAGGAGTGATGACCTCCCTGTCACTGAGGGTCTTCAAGCAGAAGCTGCATGAGAACTTGTTGGAGACAGTACAAAAGGTAGGGGGGGCATAGGTAGGACAAGATGCTGCTTGAGGCTCCTTCTTTCTCTGGGATCCTACATTTCACTTAAGGGATCCCACAGCTTGTTATAGTGCTGGGCTCAGAGCTTGGGCCGCTGACTCTCTCCTGTCCCACCTGGGAAGGACAAGAGTCAGCTAAGCTATGGAGTCAATGATCGAGGCAAGAACTGAAACACAGAGAGACTGGGGACCCAGTGACTCCTGGCATCCCTCTTCCAACTCAGCTGCAGAGCCCCAGGGGAAGCCCACCCCAATTGTGGGCCACACCTTCACATGTACACTACACAGGCCCTCCTGGTTTGAGTGAGCATCTGAGCTTTCTTATCATTGGAGGGGATGAAGGCCCAGTGCCAGGGCCTGACACACCATGTTATAGTTTCATTTTACCAGCAACCTCATCCTAAGTACTGAGCAAGCCCCCCCAATCACCTCCAGACTGCTGGCACTGATGGTCCATCACCTCCTCTGTACTTAATTGGCTGTTCATACAAGTCTGAGAGCAAATGGATTGCTTCCCATTGAAGACTGGCACTATGAGTCCTGAGAGGGAAGCCCTTGGTGGCTAATAGGCCTTCCTGTGTGTCTTCTACTAGAAAGTGAGGTCCTGAAATCAGCTTCCCACTGGTGTCCTCAGCTCTTCGCCCAGCGGTTTTACACACAAGAAGCACTTAAATGCTTGACCCACCCACTCATTTGTTCATGGGCGGTGTCTCCTAACACTTTAGCTTTAAGTCTTCCTCTTCTCTTTATTCTTCCCAAACCTAGCTCTGATGCCATCACTCCCTTCTCAAAGACCTCAGTAGCTCCTTAGTATCTTCAGAATAAAGCCCACCCTGGAAGACTGCAAGACTCAGAGCTCAGACGAGAGTTCTGCCAGTCCGACCTTCCTAATTTTACAGGGAAGGAAACTGAAGCCTTGCAAGGAGGGAATGGCAGCCTCACAGAAAGTTGAAGGAACCTCAAAGATCACTGAGCCCAAGCTGACCAATGCTCCTTCCCACAATGTCCCTGAGAAGTGGTCATCTTCCAATGAGCTCTTGTATGCCTTTGATTGATAACCAATTGCTTACCTTCTCAGGGAGGGCAGAGGGGAGGAAAGAGAGAGGGAACATTCGGGACTCAAAAGTTTTAAAAATTATTGCTAAAAATTTGTCTTTACATGTAACTGGGTGGGTGGGGGGAATAAAATACTATTTAAAAAGGAAATAGCAACAAAACCCTGTGTATGTCTTAGCCTTCCAGGCTCTTGTCTCAGCCTACCTTTCTAGCCTGATTTTCCCACTACTATTCCATACAGATAAAAATAGATGATCTCTCTCTCTCTCTCTCTCTCTCTCTCTCTCTCTCTCTCTCTCTCTCTCTCTCTCTCTCTCACACACACACACACACACACACACACAAGCACACACACACACACACAATTCCTGTTCCTGGCAAACTGGATGGCTTGCTGTCCCACACCTTGGCTAACTACATTCAACTATTCAATCCAACAGATATTTATTAAGCACCTACAATGTGCCTGGCTGGTTTTTCAGTGCTGGCATTACAAAGATCAAAACAATGCCTACCCTCAAGGAGTTTCCTTTCTGCCGCAATGAAACATCATGGACACAGAGATCAGCAAATACAAAGTATAAGCAAGTTATACAAAGTAACTTCAAGAGGGAGAAGGTGCTGAAAAGGTAGCAGGATGAGAAGCCTGGGTCCCAGGGGCCCGGGAGCTGTGCAACTGCTGCTGCTCCTGTGGGCATTAAGGTTTGCTAAGCATTTTCCATATTTTTAACAGCAGCCCTCTGAGGCAAGGTGGGTGTTCTCCCAGGTACTGGGGTGGAGGGAAGGAGGAAAGAATGAAGAAAGGGAGGGAGACAAGTTTTGAACACTCATCCTGTGTATGTCAAATACCGCCCTGTATTCCTGCCTCTCTTCACCCTACTCACCTTTTATGGCTCAAACTGATTTGCTGCTTCTGTCCTGGGGGACTCCAGTGACTACACTGTTGAGTCTAAAGAAACGTGGCCTCCCAGCCCTGTGAACAGATCCCCAGATCTGGCATCAGGAAGGATCTGGGGTCAGGTCCTGCTGTGACATACCCTAGCTGTGTGACTGCCTCCTTAAACCTCTGTGTCCTTACCTCCTAAGGGTGGTGAGGCTCAGATGGTCCCATGGACTGAAGGGCCTTGCAAACTCAAAGCGCTCTGGAAATGTAAGTTATTATTAACTGGACAGAGCCGAAAGGCAGCCAGGCTCACAGAGCTCTCACTGGCCACATCTGTCCTGGTTCACTATAGTTCATGAGAACCAGGGGGAAAAGCTATTTTTTGCTCCTGAAAGTCAGAAGGCCGGATGGTGGAGTGGGAAAGGGCCAGTGGACTCTGGAGTCAGAGGACCTAGATTCAAATCCTGGCCCTGACCATGGCTACCTGTGTGACCCTGGGCAAGTCCCTGCACCTCTCAGGGTCTCAGAGTAAAAAGGGACAGTTGGTTCAGGAGGCCTCCTCTCTCTTTCTCTAAGGAGTCCTTAGGCCCCTGACATAACCTTGTAAGCCCTCCCTAGGCAGTAAATGGCAGAAGGGATGAAATGTGGTGGAGAAAAGCAGAGGAGGCTTCCCCTGGCACCAGGATTAAAAGCTTTACTCCTCTTTCCTGCTTTCCCCCCCTGACATCTAAACCTTTTTGGGAAGTGACATTCATGTGACAGAATCTGGGTTCTAAAATGCTTTTTTTTCTCTCTTTTGGGATCTAGTCGACATGTCCTTGACTCCCAAGGTTTAACCAATGGGAAAGTTTTTGCTGTGGTTTTTTGGACTTTTGGCTTAAGGCCTCCTTGGAAACAGAGGGATGGACTGAAGCTCTCTGGAGAGTGGCAGCTGTTGGAAGCATTTGCTGGGTCTCTGTCTCATTGATCCACAACCCTAGCCCCCACCTCCCATCCCTGCCTATGTGCCAAGCACTAGGCTCCCCTCCAGCCTGGGAGCCCCAAAGCCCCCAGGCAGCTAGCTCGGGCCTCAGATGGGCTGGTCCTGGCCAGTCGGACCTGACTCCTGCATCCTGCTTCATTCTCCTCTGTTTAATAACCCTCCCTGCTGGGATTGCTCAGATGATTAATATGGGAAAACGGAGAGGCGATGGCCAGGAAAGCGGATGCATTAAGAAGGAGACGCCTCAAAAGCGGCTCAGGTTCCGGAGGAGAACACAAACTTGGAGCCCATCGTTTATTTAAAAAACATCCTCTCTCCCCCCCTTTTGTCTCTGGTTTATCTCTTTGGGCTAAGCTAAAAAAAAAAAAAGATCATTTAAAAAGTTGATTAAAAAACTAAAGAGCAGGAGCTTGGAGCCGCTGGATAGAGCTGATCCAGGAGGACCACAAAGCAGTCATTCCTGGGGCCGCGGGTCTGCAGCCAGAGGAGCCCCCAGGATCCATCACGTCAAGCCCCCTTCACAGAGGAGGAAACTGAGTCCAGTGACCTGCTCAATGCCCAGTCAGGATCCGGGGTCATCAGTTCAGCTCTTCAAGGTTCCTCTGAGTCCAGCAAGTCTGTTCCTCTCATTTTACAGATGGGGAAACTGAGGATCAGAAGGTGGCCTGCCCAACGTCACACAAGGAGCAAATGGAAGAGTTGAGAATTTGGACCATGAACTTTAGAGTTCGAATTTAGCAGATGAAGGAACAAAGGCCAGGGAGATAGAAGGGTTCATCTAGTGCCTCTGGGACAGAGGTAACATTTGAATGCAGGTCCCCTGTCTGCTGTTAGTCTAATGCCCAGTACCTCCATTTGGGTCTTTTTTTTAAGTTCACTGATCAGTTTCCCTTGGTAAAGTTCTACAGACAACACAGTCCAGAGAACTTTTTTCCCCCTAATTCAATGACTTGCTTATTCCAATCTCTTCCGAGGCAGGAAGCAGGTTGGGATTTAACCTAAGGCCTCTCACTGTTTCTGGGGTTGGAGGTGGGGAATGGCTGTTTCTTGTTCCAGATCTCTGCACCCCCCTCCCCAGCTTCTGTAAATATGAGCATGGGGTGGGGGTTGGGGGGGCCCCAGTGGAGACCAATCCTGCCATTCCATGCTTAGACTGCCTTGTTTCTTCTCTCAAACAAACTGAAACACAGGGCACCACGCTGATCCCTAGATCAAGCTCCCTGGCCTGGCTGGATTCTTCAGGGGGAAGTGAAGTTTGTTATACAGAGTGCTGCCAGAAGTAAAGTCCATCATCCGGGACTTGGCCATTTGGTGAGGTCAGAAAGACACTTTAAATTTGAGAAGCAGTGTGGCCTAATGGACAGAGAACCAGACTTTGAGGCAGCAAGACCTGGGCTGGAAACCCACCTGTGACCCTGACCAGTTCTGTGACCTTGGGCAAGTACCCCACCACCATGAGACTCAGCCTCCTCTTCTGTAACATGGGAGAAAGATACCCAGAATCCCAACCTCCCAGGGTGTTCTGAGACTCCAAGGAGATGCCATAGTGGATGCAGACTTCTTTGTATCCAGGCAGGAATGGCAGCTGCTCTAGTCATACCTCTGTGGTGCTTGTTGCTGTGACTGCACAAGGTGGGAGTCCCCACACCCTCTCTCAGCCTTTACTCATGCCCAGCAGTAACTGCCCTGACATGAAACAGGCTCAAAGCAGGGATCCTTATGGAGTTTTCAGTGAGAGTGTGTATGTGTGTGTGTGTGTTCTTTATATTCACTAACCTTGACTTCCTTTATAATTGTATGTGTTTTCTCTTCATGAAAATCAGTAGATTCACCAGGCTGCTGCTCAGAAAGTCTAGGCCACCACAAAGTAAAGAGTCCCTTGTTGAGAGGGGCACAGGGAAGGTAAGTGACTTGTCCCAGGGACTGGTCTCTTGGAGAAAAGGATTAATCTCTAACATATATCCCTGGGAGAGCTGTTCTTGTCCCCAGTTCACAGGGGAGTAAACTGAGGCTCTGTGATTTGAGGTCACCTGCCCAAGGTCACACAGTTAATTGGTATCAGGGCTGGAAATGATGGCACCAAGTTCGAGGATCTTTCCCTATTATCTCACAGGCCCTCAGGAGCAGAGGTAGCCTCTTCTTTTAAAATGGAGGGGAGAAAAGTACAGATCAGAAGGTTATGTTGCTTGCTTTTCCAAGGAGGGAAGAGGGAATAGAAGGAGAAAATCTGGAACTCAAAATGAAAAAAAAAGTTAAAAGATTGTTTTTACATGTAATTGGAAAACACGGCCATATAGCTCTCTATAAAGAAGAAGCTCACTAGCCTGGAAGGAGGCCAGTTTTACAAGAAGTATAGTTGCTAAGGTTGCAGTTTGGGGGGCAAGTGACTGAGTGGGGAGAATAGGAAGGGTTTTTTTTTAGTTTTGTTCTGTTTTTTCTTTAAAAGGCTGCAAGTAAACAAAATCGTCTGTGCCCATCACAGCAGAAGATGCAGCCTTGGGGCCCAAATGGCTTTGTCAATATCATTGAACAGAGGTGCACGTGTCACCCTACATCTCCATGCTCATGGGCAGGTCCATGGCTCTGTTTCCATGGCAGCAGGCGGCCACAGGCCTTGGGCAGCCACTCCACACTTGCCCTCGGTACTCAGCAGACCAACTGTCCCAGAAGACCTGAATGCCCGGACAAATGTGGATCTGGCTTCCATGTGTCCAGTACCACTGCCCAGCTCAGCCAGGGTGCCCCAGTCCTAGGGCCCCCATGGGGAGCCCAAGGGCTGATTCCAGGGCTGCTCCTATCCATCAATTCTAGCCTCTCTCTCTCTCCTCCCTGGCTCTCAGAGGATCACAGCTTTGCAGGTGGAAGGGACTTCAGAGGCCACTGAGGCCCAGGAAGCTAAAGGAACATGTTCAAGATCACACAGGAAATCAGTAGCAGAGCTGAGATTCAAACCATTGTCCCCTGGATTCACATTCTGTCTTCTTTCCATTGTGCTTTGCTGCCTCCAAGCAAAGCCCCAGTGATGCTGGAAGGGTCAATGGAAGGCATTTAATAAATGCTAGTCTCCTTCCTTCGGAAGTGTAAAACAAGGGTGTTTAAGTCCAATATCTCTAAGCTCACCCTCTGGCTTTGATGTTTTGGACAGTAAGGAAGGCATACCCCAAGGTGCTAGTACCCCCTACAACACTCCAGGTTCAGTGCTCCCTCCTTCCTCTGAGCCTGATCCTGGAGCACCAGTTAGCGACTAACTAACCTAATCCACTTCTATCACATTATGGCACCTCTCCAATTGTTAACTAGCTTTGAAAAAATTAATTGACCATATAGTGCTATATAGTATATAAATATATTTTTAAATAGAATTATAATTACTATATATTTTTATAAATATTAAATATAAATAATATACAATATAAATAAAATATAAATAATTATATTTATATATTTCATATATTTCCCAGTTACATGGAAATTTTAAAACATTTATTTAATATTTATTTTTAACATTTATTTAAAAAAATTTGAGTTCTAAATTCTCTCCAGCTCCGACCCCATCCATTGAGAAGGCAAGCAATGGGATATTGATTATACATGTGAAGTCATGTAAAACACACAAAATGAACTAAGTTTTCACATGTTTATCCCTTATCTTTCCAATTACATTACAAATTACATTAGAACAAGAGCCATGTCCAGCTTCATAATTCACGTCCTACCCTTTAAGCTTGGGTGAGCCCCAAGGTTCTAGCTTTGATCTTCTTTGATAGAGACAGACAGACGGACACTCTCTTGTAGATCTCCTTACTTTATGTCTTCAGTTACCATCTTTATGCTGACAATTCCCAAATCAAATGCTCCAGCTTTCACCTCCCTCCCGAGCTCCAGGGGAACTCTTAGAAGACCCAAAGGCATTTCAAACTCAACTCAAGATGTCCCAGGTGGAGCTCATTACCTTTCCCTCCAAGCTCACTTCTTCCTCATTCCCCTATTTCTGTGGAGGGCATGGTGCCCCACCCTCCCAGTCAACCTTGGTCACAACCTTGAAGATTCATCCTTGATGCCTGTTCATCCCCATCTCAGGCCCATACGAAGAGTTACCAAGTTTTCTAGATTCTACCTGCATGACGTCTTTCCCATCTGTCTCCTTTTTCTCCCCTGAACCACAGCTATCTTAGGTCATGCCTCAGCACCAGACAGGTGAACAGCTGCCAGGGTCTACTTCTCTTTGGCCGTCCTGCCTCCAGCCCACCCTCCACACAGCTGTCTAATTGAGATTTATTCCCTACATAAGATGCCATTTTATGGTCAGGGAGCTTTGGTGGCTGGCTCCCAATTGCCTCTAGATTCAAAAAAATAAATTCCTCTGCTTGCATTTAAAGTCCTTCCAGCCTGGCTCCAGTTTCTCTCTCTGGATTTATTTCATGCTCCTTCGCCTCAAGCCCCCTCATGCTCCAGCCTTCCTCCTATGCTCTAGTCTACCTCCATGCCTTTGCACATCTTCTCTTCCCTGCCTAGAACGCATTCCCTCTACTTCCACATTTTCAAATGCCTTACTCTACTCAAGGGCCAATGGAAGCCCAGTACCCTTTACTCGGCCTTTCTGGAAGCATAAACCCCCCCCCCCCTGGCCATCCCCCAATAATTCTGTACTTCCGTAGTATCCGCTTGCTATTTACTCATCTTGGTACACTTGGTTTTCTCCTATAAATTAAAAGCTCATTGAGGACAGGACTGACTTGGCTCTGTCCTTGTATCACCACTGACTCCCATAGTCCCTGGCTCATAATAAGTGCCAAATAAATGTCTGGTGAATTGAATCCAACTCCTCCCTTGGGTTTCTATCCAATCCAAAGCTCAGGGCCTGACCTGTGGCAGGCACTGGAGAAACATATGTAGATGTATAGATGAGTCTAGACTCCTGAAGAGGCTCAACTTAAAATGATGCAGCTGAGGCTTGGAAGGAGTAACAACTTGGCCAAAGTCACTTGGCTAGTGGGTGGGAGAGCCAGGGATCTGTCGGGCTCTTCTGACCCCATGGCTAGGGCTTCTCCTGCTATGTACACAATTCCTAGTTAAGACAGAAAGGGGAGAGAGCAATGACTAGAGTCAGGAGAGCCTGGCCTTCAGCTGCCCTGTCTGACATTAACAACACGATCATGTCATACAACCTCTTAAGTTACTTCCCTTTTTTGTGCCTCCATTTCCCCATCTGTAAAACCAAGAATATGATTGCTTGTTGTATCCATTAGACAGAGGACCCAAGGCCACATTCCAGCTTTGATCCTTACTTGCTTTAGGCTCCTAACTACCCTGGGCAGCCTAAACTAAGCTGAGTACAGAGCACCCCTCTAAGACCCTGGGCCTCACCTCTTCTAGTCACTGACCTCCTCAGGGTTTCCCTTTGGGGATGACCTGCTCAGAATAATTTCAGCACTCACAATCATTTATCAAATGCCTTCCATGGGGGAGGCCCTGGGCTAGACAAGTGGGTCCAAGAAGTTTCTAATTTAGGTATAACTGAATGAACCCGGAATGTGATCACAAGAGCATCAAGGAGGGGGTGAGAAGCCCAAGAAGTAATGAGTTTGGAGCCAGAGAATTGAGGTTCAAACCCCAGCTTTGCTATTTCCTCCTGGGGGGGCCTGGGCAAGACCCTCTGCCAGTCTGGGCCTCAGCCTCCTTATCTGTGAACTGATTGCCAAGGTTCCTGATTCCTGCTCCAAACAGCTGATTCTCCAGTCATCAGATTCTGTGTGATGGGAGCAAGCTGACTCATTAGTCGACTGAGTGCTGTGTAGCCAGGCGACTGTCAGGTTTGGAAGGACCTCAGTTTTCATCTTGCTTTAAGCACTGGGAGACCAAGTCACTTCATTTTCTAACTACAGAAGGGAGGTCTCCAGGACTCCATTTCCCACAATGCCTTGAGTCAAGAGAATCACTTACTGGAGGAGACTTTGGGGACTTTGTTTCTCAGAGAGTTGAACATGAACCTGTTCCATAATGACTTCTCCAGGAGACAGCTCTACAAAATAATGCCTCAGGCTTGGGCAAAGCCGAAGCAGAGAGTGAGAAGTCAAAAGAAGGACAAAGTGGGAAGTGGCAGCCAGAGGCTGGCCATGAAAGACAACCCATGGAGCAAAGTCATGGCTGGATCAAGATGACCAGGGCAGGCTGCCTGGAGAAGAGAATCCGAGGGGCAGACAATAATGGTCTTGAATGTGACTGGGTTGGTGAGTTCTGAAATGAGAGTTCTCATACTCACCCCCTCTGCTAAGGAAGCCAAGGGATTATAGGGGTAATCAAATACAAGTCCACTGGAAGAATAGGAAGTTTGCTCTCTTGTGCATGGTCAGGAGAATACTTTTTTAAACTTGATTTCCTTCTTTGACAATTAGATTTCAACATCGTAATTAAATACTTTTGCTACTAGATTTATATGTCTCTGGTATGATCTGGCAAGAGAAGACTAGAGAACATAAGATTATAGATTCAGTGTTGGAAGGGACCCTTTTACAGATGAAGAAACTGAGACACAGAGTGCTTAAGGAACTTGACAAGAGTTGAATGCCTAGCAAATATCTGAAGTAGACTTTGAATTCAGTTATCATGATGCCAAGTTCAGTGTCCTACCCACTAAATCATACTCCCTCTCTTAATATTAGGAATTTTCTTAATTGGGGGCTCAGAGGTATTGTGATTGTGCTCCCAAACTTTTCCTATAACTAAATTCCATTAAACCACAGAGGGGTGTCACATGGACCTGAAAGGCCATTATATCGCCCCTTGGCTAACAAAATAAAATGTTGTGGCACAATGTTTGATTAAAATGTAAGAGACAGAGGGGATAGAAAGAAGAGGACAGTAATGGGTATTAGTTGGCTAACAGCACTCCCCAGAGCAATACCCACAACCTCCAATGGTCTATGTGTTTGAAGATGAGCTGAAGAGCAGCTTGTTCCCCCAAAGCAACACTGAACCCCAACAGAGTAGCCGGGCAGTGCTAAACAACTTTTCATTTTCCATCTGAGGATTAATCTAGATGGATGCTGAAGGGATGCCTCATCCCCATGACTGCTCAGACCTTTGGAGGAAGAATGCTAAGTCATCATCTTTCAGATGTCTAGCTTTCCATTTACCATTTCACAGGCAGTTGGCATGACCATGGGATGGAAGGAGAGCCAAGGGACAGCTTTAATCTTCATTCCCAACACATGACTTAAGTCTCTGTGAATAGTCTCTGGCTAGGCTCAGTTCATTGCCTTGAGAGGAAGGGTGTGTGGGAGTGGGTGTGTGTGCACACAAGCTTTAGTTGTTTTCTTTATATATAAAAACTTTTAGCTCTGGGCAAACCCAGCACTTTGTTTTCATTATGGGAGTGTTTCTGACATGGTGCTTGCTCAGACATCTAGGGTATGAGCATGGTGAGTGTTATATTGATATGAATTCCAATGGCCAGGGTACTTTGGACCCCACGTTGCCCATGCCGAGGAGCTTACACTTGGCAAAGGGACACGTAAGCATTTCATTGTCGTCATCACCTCATCCACCATCCACACATGACTCTTGACTCTTGTCATACACTCATCCTCCCTCTCTGGGTTGGGTAGGTGACAAGTTAATGAGAGCTATTCAACAAAACTGCAATGGAATCCACCAAAGGCTGAACAGAGATTCAGAGGAGCTGAAGATGGTTACTTGGCATGTGTAGGAAGAAGATAATTAAAAAAATTCAAGACACAATCCTTAGCCTTAATAGGAAACATGATCAAAACTTGAAAAGCAGTGGAACAGAAATAACAGAAAAAAGATCATTAGATAAGGATGATAGTATTCATGATAACAATAGCCCTTGGAGGGAGGTGCTATTATCATTTTACAGATGAGGAAACCAAGGCAGACAGAAGTCAAGTGACTTGCCAAGGGTCATATCTGAGGCTGGATTTAGAATAAATAGTGAAGGATACATCGAGGGGGTAAACTCGGTCCTATAGGAAAGGTCTTTTTGGGAGGGTGGAGGGCATTTAATCAATGTACAGTTTGATAGGAAGGTTTTGAGAAGGATATAAACTTTAAAGAAAGAGAGAGAAGGAGGTTGAAAGGGATGAGAGGGAGCAAGTGATCTGCAATGAGCAGTTAGGATTTATGATGACAAGTCAGAGCGAGCAATAGGGAGCTCTTGCCCAAACAATCAGAGGGCTGAGAGCTGGAAAGGAAGCTTAGGGAACGTCTAATCCAACCCTTTGTTTTACAGAGAAGGTAACAGGCAGAAAGCGGTCAAGGGATTTGGCCCCAGTCACCCAGGTGAGGAACATGTGAGGCCAGGTTTAAACTCAGGTCTTCCTGACTCCAGGCCCAGAACTCTGTCCACTGCACACCCACTACTTCAAGGAAAGCTTAAGAACACTCAAACCCTGAGAGAGTTCTTAGTCATGTTACGATAAGGATAAAGAGAAGAGGAAAGAAATCACCAATAGTAGCAAATACAACTGAGAGACTGAAAAGGCGAGGACCTTGGGACCACTGGATATGTTTAAGCAGTCACTGATAGCCCTGGAATGTAAGGGTGAGTTCCAGTGGAAGTTTGCCAGAAGGCAGTCACCAAGTCTGGGAAGGGATGGGAAGACTGGACAAAAAGCACAGGGCATGAGAAGGTCTGGCTGGATTGTAAGCAACACCTCTACATGGCGGACCAATATGGATGGATCCCAAAGCTGTTTGAGTCTGGAAGCAGAAGTATGGGAGGACTCAGAAAATGTGGTCCATGGACAGATACACAGTGGAGAAATGTGACCATGAAGGGCAGGAAAGAGACTGCCCCCATCTTCACTTAAGAACTGCTCACCTGTATATGCAGCCCCCTGCCCCAAAAGCCTCAGAAGAGAGCTAGTGCAAACATAATTACAAGTCTATACTTAGAGAGGAGGAAATAGGTTGGGAGCTTGTGCTTACATAGACAAGAAGGGCAGAAGCATGATTCAAATCCAGGACTTCCAGGTTCAGCAGGGTGTTTATATCACAGCCTGCTTCTTGTCAAGGGCATGGGAAAGTCTGTTAATGGGGAGTGGAAGAGAGGAGAGTCTGCTAAGATAGGAGGGTGTAGGAACAAAATTCTCTCTCTCTGTCTCTGTCTCTGTCTCTGTCTGTCTCTGTCTCTGTCTCTCTGTCTCTCT
>JAQQSW010000104.1:0-35711 GCA_028646575.1 Pseudocheirus occidentalis
GCTGCCTGTAGTGCTTTCTGTCTTGTGGAGAGTTTTGGAGCTTGAAAATCTGTTTAGCGTCCCATTTTATGAGTTTTTTAGCGTGTTTGTGTGGGAGCTGTGGTGCTTTGCTGCTTCTACGCTGCCATCTTGGCTCCGCCTCCTCTGATAGTTATTTTTAACAGCTCTCCATATTTTAAAGAGATGACATTTCATTCTCATCCTTCATCTTATGACTCTGAATTATTTAGATCATGGATCCTTTGGAACTTATACTGTCTGATATAACATTCTAGATTTATTTACACTGGGGAGTAGAGGCATGTTGTGATTCAGTTTTTCAGAAATTTTGTTCTTGAACATAACAAGGGCTTTTTCTAAAAGGAGTGTTTGGTGATTTTAACATCAGGCAAGCTAGATTTTGAAAAAAAAAGTATCTTCAGTTTCCAAGAGTCACTAGTCTTGTCGTGGACATCACATGGGGATGGTCACAGCTGTAGAGAGAAATTACTTCTTAGAACTATTGGAAGAGATGACCTCAGGATGACTGACAAGTGCCAGTCTGTGATTTTAGACCCTACTGGCTGTAGCATCTTAGATGAGAGTCAGGAACAGAGAAGAACCTATAGCTAAGGTGAGCCAGACGGGGCTTTGGCCCAGGGCTCCAACACTGAGGGAGAGAACATTTGTTTTTTCCCAAGTGGAAATAATGGATCTTAGAGCCTAGTGCAGAAGAATAAATGGCTAACTGGAGAGCCTACAGCTGGCATCTTTCTCCTCTCTCTCTCCTCTGATTATATGACTCCTATCCAATGGAGCTCCTTTCTGGGTTGTTCTTGATCTATTTTTTACCCCAGTGATTTCCTTAGCAATTTCCCAAGGTCTCTGTCTTCTAAATACAGTGCAATGTCCTGGTCAATTCAAAATGCATTTGGAGTCAGTTGGTGCTTTTGTCCCTGATGTCAGAATTCCTAATTATGGTTCTGATTGTTTTTATGAGTTACTGAGTACAGAAAAAGGATTCATTGTCATGGCTACTGCTCCCACTCATCCCCCTCCTCACTGGTCATAAAACTGTAAACAAGTCCATAGAAAAGAATCTTCTCTTTTAGGTGATCTTGGCCACAATGTGGACAGACAGGGAGGAGAAAGAAAACTAGAAGGGAGGTACATGGTCAGGAAAATCCAGGGAGGAGAAGGACTGGCCCAGAAGCAGAGTGTGGTCAGTAATGGTGAAGGTTCAGAGAAGTTAGAACATGAAGACTGAGAAAAGACAACAGAATTTTGCAATTAAAGGACAGTTTGATCTCAGAGAGAGCAGCTTCTTTGGGGTAAGGAAAATGGAAGCCAGATTAAGGGATGGGGATTAAGTAGGGGATGAGAAAGTAGAGGCCAATGGATAGAGCATTTTTCTAGGAGATTGGCCATATAAGGAAAAGAGAGGGGGGCAATATAATTGGAATTGAACAGAACCTGTAAAGGGATCCCCAGGTAGCTTTCCTGCTGGCCACTGTATGACTCAGTACCTTTGAAGCTTTAAGATAAAAAGCCAGTTATAAAGAACTCAGATGTCCAATGTCTCCCAAAAGGTGAAGCAAACTGCCCTGTTCCGCTGAGCCAGAAGAGCTGTTGTTCACTCAGCAGAGATTCTAAAGGCCTGTTGTGTCATTTTGAAGGGCCAAGAGTGCAGAGTAACACACAGCCCATGAGAAGCAGTCAGGGAATCTCTGGGAATCAGATGGGGGTTTGGGGTATGGTGTAAGAATAAAGGAGATGTGCACATGACTGGAAGCAGTAGAGAAGGAAGTAGTTAAAATAGAATGATGGAAAATTAAACAGGGGAAGAGAGAAGACATAAGCACCCAAAGGAGGAGAGAGGAGCTATAATTAAGGGTACAAGTAGAGGGGCTGGTAGTTGCAGAGAGAAATGCCACCTTCTTTGTGGCTTTCTTAACCTCCCTCTACCATACCAGAAAAAAAGAAAGTAAGTCTGTATGTGTGAGTGTGTGTGAGTGTGTGAGAGAGACAGAGAGAGAGGTAAGGAGACAGAGAGAGAGAGAGAGAGGGAGACAGAGACAGAGAGAGAAAGAGAGGGAGAGGTGGAGAGGTGATTTAGAATATAGAAGTGTAGAAAATAATAAATTATCAAGAGATATTCTCAGTTTTTCAATGAAATATTGAGTTCAGTTTTCTGGTGAGAGGGAAAGAGATATAAGAGGTCTTAGTGTAAAAAAAGAACTCTTAGAATGGGTGCTGAAGAGAAGAAGGTTGTGAGTTAGAGAAGACTCTGTGTCGAGCAGCAAGCCTATTGTAACAGAGAAGGCAAATAGTAGGAGCAATTTCTTCTTGGGATTTGGTAAGTGATGCATGTTTGTATACAGCAAGGCACCAAGAGATTTTGTCATAGAGGTCAAATGAAGATGGAACTGGTTCACCACTGCATCAAGATTCTGAAAAGACAAAAGTGAATCTACGTATAGAATGAGGACCTGAGAAAATAGGGAGGCATGGAAATCAAGGAAAAAGTGGATGCAGCAGGTGTGAGCCAGAGGAAGAGATGGCAATCTGTTATAGGGTTTAAACTGCTAGACTGGGAGTCTGAAAAATATGGGTCTCTATTTTGCTTATGACACATCAGAGCTCTGTGGTCATAGGCAAGTCCCATGATATCTATGGGTCTTTGAGGTGGCTATGTGGGAGCTGCAGAACCTTGTGGCTTCTATGCTGCCATCTTGGCTCCACCCCTCTCTCCAATGAGTGTATTCTTTAAATGATTTGTTTCTTCCTATCACTTTGTGGGTTCTTTAGATATAAAATTTATTTAGAATCATATTTTATAGATATTGGATGTGGTTGTGGGGATAGTCATGGAATTTCTGGCTTCTCCTCCCTGTTATCATCTGTTTCTATCATCATTGCCAAAGAAGAGTTAAATTCACTTACTTTCACTTTTCTAATTATTAGTGATTTGCAACAATTTTTCTTGTGGTTGTTTGTAGCTTTGACATTTTCCTTTGAAAAATACTTATTCATAACTTTTATCCATTTTTCACTTGGTGAATAGCTCTAACAATTTAGAATTAATTTCTTAAAAATCTTGTCATTAATATGTTTATCAGAGGAAATTGCTGCAAACATTTCCCACCAGGAAATAGTTTTTCTTCTAATTGTATCTGCATTGATTTTGTTTGTGCCAACAACTTTCAACTTTATATATCAAAATTGTCCCTTTTATCTTAAGCAAATCTTTAAATTAATTTTTTCATGATCTCTGTCCCTGTTTAAAGATCTGAAATGTATCTTCCTTTTATCTCTAAGTTGTATGTGATGTGACTTTTTATATTTGGCATGTATAAGTGTGGAACTAATCTTCTTGTGATGTGTTGGCCCTACCCTGTTTTGACAGAATAGATCAGGATTTTTCTAATATTTTTTGTCAAATGGTGAGTTGCTACTACAGGAGTTGATGTTTTCATTTGGGTGTTTTTGGTATATCAAACATTATGCTACCAAATGAACTTGTTTCTAATTGTAGACTACTTCATCTGATTCACTAAACTACCTCTCTATTTCTAAATTAGTAAAAATAATTTTGAGATCTGGTTCTGCTAGGCTCCCTTCTCCCATTTCGTCATGACTTCTCTTCAAGTTCTTATCATTTTTTGCTCCAGATGAATTTCATTATATTTTGTTCTAGCACTGTCAAGTAATCCTTGCATTTGTATCTCATTACATAAGTAAATGACTTCAGATATTGTTGTCATGTTTAAACATATGAACAATGACAATTCCATTAATTGTTTAGGTCAGTCTTCATTTTCAAAAAGGGAACTTTGCAGTTGTTGTACTCAAACAGTTGCTGTGTGCATGTTAGTAGGTTGACTCTTAAAAATTTTATGTGTTCTATAGTTTATAAATGAAATTTCTCTATTATTTCCTTCACTTTTGTGGACAATATACAGAAATATCAATGACTTTATTAAACTTACTAATTGAAAGACCAGTTTGGGGTTAAGTAGTCATTGATGTTTCTTCTACTAAAGTCTTTCTATTGTACCTAGTCCCAGTACGGTGGTGATCCTAGACTATCAAAGGATCTGGAAGCTCTTACTAGTGTGGAAAGTCTTCCAAAAGAGACTAGGGCCTATCCTTAGGATCTTGTGTGTGTTTGAGGGCAGGGGAGTCAGAAGGTATGCTATATAATGAGCTGTCTCACTATAAGCTCAATGAAATAACTGGGCTAATCAACTATTAATTTATTTAGGTCAATTTGATGAATACTCATAAAGTATTTAATCAATGGCAGAACAAAATATTAGGTGCTCAGAGAGATGCAAAGTTTCTAAAAGACACAACCCCTGCCCACATCGAGTTCATATTCTAGAAGGGGATTAAGGTAAATGCAAATAGATCACTCTTAAATGAATAATAAATGATTGGTGCATCAGAACAATGCATATAAAATCCTATAGGAGACCCTGAAGTATAAGATCATTGCTGATTGCAGGGAATAGAGGCATTCAAGTTTTACTTTAATGGATAAGTAGAAATTCAGTAGGTTAAAAGAGGATCTAAAGGACTCTCAAGAAATAAGAGACAGTGGAAACAAAGCCACAATGTCAAAGAATCAAAAGGTTTGACATGGGAAAAAGAATGGTCCAGCGTGGCTTTGTCATAAAGCACATGGAAGGGAGTAGTATGTGGATCAAGCTGAAGACTTAAGTTGATGCCAGATTTGGAGGGTCTAGGATGCCAGACAAATAGGATGCTGTTTCCTACTTTTTGAGAAAGCCTAACATTTATCTCTGTTGGTTGGTTGGTTGCTGTCCTTCATTCTCAAAGAGGAAAAGATGGCATCACTCTGCTAGAATCAAGTTCCAGTGTGTCCAACTGTGACTGTTCAGACCAATACGAGCTTGGAATGCTCTACCACACGTTGAGCACAAATAGTACATGTCAACATTTGGGGTGGATATTCTAAATTTGTTTATCCTGTGTTTCCTTTGATCTGTTTCAATTCTGCTTTGCTCATAGAGCACAACTTCTCTGATGTGGGCATGCCATGCTGAGTGCTCCTATGCCAATTTCTCCTATGTCATACAATCAATTCAAAAGTTCTTGAGAAAGATCTTGAAAGTGTCCTTGTATCACTTCTTCTGACTACCATGTGAAAGCATACTACATCTCCATAAGACAATCTTTTTGGCAAACATATGTTTTGCATTCAAACAACATGACCAGCCCATCAGAGTTGTGCTATCTGAAGCAGAGTTTGAAAGCCTGGCAGTTTAGTCAGTGTAAGGATCTCAGTGTCTGGTACATTATCCTGCCAGGTAATCTTCGGAATCTTTCCAAGACAATTCAAATAAAAGCAATTCAGTTTCCTGGCATGGCACTGATAGACTATCAAGGTTTGACAGTCATACAACAATGAGGTGAATACAATGGCTCTGTAGACCTTCAGATTGGCAATCAGCCTAATACTTCTCTCTCATACATTCCTTTGGAGCCTCCCAAACACTGAGCTAATGCTGGCAGTGTGTGCTTCTACTACATGATAATGTATACATCCCTGGAAAGTATACTACCAATGTAAGTGAACTCAGCCAGCATTCAAAACTTCTCTTTTTGCTGTAACCAATGGTTCCACATATGGATGGTGTGGTGGTGGATGAAGGATCACCTGTGTTTTCTTGGTGTTCAATGTTAAGCCAAAATTAGTACAAGCAGCAGAAAATCAATTCTTACTTCCTTACATTTCAGATTCAGAGACTGCATTGAGTGTACAATCACCTGCAAACAGAAAATCATGCACCAATGCTCTTTCCACTTTGGTCTTGGATAGTAGCCTTTTCAAGTTGAAGAATTTGCTATCAGTGCTGTAGCTGACATTGACATTGCCATTTTCATCCTCATTGAAAGCATTTGACAACATGGCTGAAAATATGTTAAAAAAAAAAACCAGGAGAGCAAACACACAGCCTTGTTTCACTCCTTTGGTGACTGGGAAGGCCTAGAACCCAGGCAAGCATGCCGTTATACAACTGACATGCAATGCTGATGGACTTCTTTGGGCAACCAAATTTTAGAGATGTTAAAGATTCGTGTTTCTTATTAAATTAGTTCCCATTTGTGAAAATTAGGTTGTCTGTTCTTCAGGAAAGAATGATTAAATGGAGAGATGATTGAGTCAGAAGAAGCGGGTGAGTATGCATGCCCTGTAACATACATGATGACCTCAGGTAAATCATGTCACTTCTATGAACCTCAGGTCCCTCTTCTCTGCAATAATAATAACAATGATATCAACAATACCTACCATTTAAATAGCACTTCTAAGAGTAATCTAGTTTATCAGATACTTAGCACTTAGTAACTTAGGGCTAAGTATGGAAGGTGTGAGCCCTGTCCACTGTTGAGAAAGCATGAACTCCCCCGTTGAGGTGGAAGAAAGCTATTGGCTGAGACAGCAGGCTAGTGCTGTGTATAAAGAAGGATTCAAGAGACAGAGAGACAGAATTGGAATTTTCCTGCAGAGGAAGCAGGATTGTATCAACATGTGGGAGTTGGGCTGCTGGAAGTAAGTTGGAGTTTTCTTCAGAGAAAGAGAGAGAAAGAGAGAGAGTGTGTGTGTTTCTCTCCCAGCATCTGGAAGCTGCCTGAGAAAAGAGATGGAGTTTTCCTGAGACCAGAATCTGGTGAAGGCCATCCAGAAGGCCAATATTCCTTCTAGGTCCTATGGCCAGCTGAACTGCTGGAAGACTGAAGAAGCATGAACAGGATAAAACTTTGTTTGTGGCCTGGCTGATCCTTGAGTTCCAGGAAAGAGAAATGGTGAAGGGTTTGAGATGTGCATGACCCTGTGAACTTCAGTGTATGTGGGGGATTGCCCTGAGGACCGGACAAGGACCTGGGAGCTGTCTACCTCTGAGGACTGGACGAGAACTGGACAGCTGTCTGCTTCTGAATCCAGGTGACTGTTTGATGGGTTCAGGAAGGAGCTGGGACCATGGAAGGGGATCCAGAGGAAGGGAATCAGAGAGACCACCCAGAGTCAAGATGAAGAAAAGGCCTCCCTTTGGATGAAACTGAGGTTTGCTGGACACAAAGGGGTAAAGAGTTTGTGTGGTTTTCTAATGACTGTGTTAGTTACTAATGATATTTAGTCATTGGGAATCTAGCTTAGTGACTGATTGCTAGATTAGAGACTGATTAAGTTAATGATTGTCCCATGGGTGGAAGATTGATATATTGTGAATTGATTGAATGAATGATTAAGTGAGAAGGGTTTCCCCCTTAGGGAAACTAGATGATTATTCTTTTGCTCCTTGTTCTAAATATTGTGGCCACTGTAGTGAAAACTATGTGGCCATTCTAATATTAAGCTGTTATCAACACCTTATTGTGACTTTCTGTGATTAGATGTAATGTTGTGAATATTATAGTGTGAATGTTTGCCTTGATTTGTAATGGAATAAACAGTGTTCACTATTACTGTGTAATCCAAATCTTAAAAACTATTTACAGTAACATTCTTTTGGGAATCTGCGGATGGATAGCATTATACCACTTCATAAGTGTCCAAAGTTCTCTAAATATTTTAGCTCATTTGAGTCTCACAACAACTTTGTTAGGTAGATACTTTTATCATCATCATCATCATCATTCACAAGGAAAATTAGAATGAGGTCAAGTGATTTTCCAAGAGCCATACAACTTTTCAGTGTCTGAGAAAGATTTCAGATTCACTCTTCCCTATTCCAGCTCTAGCCCACTATTCATTAAATTCCTTTCATTCCCTAAATTTCTATGTTTTTGTGATCTCTCAGTCAAAGAAGTAGTCAAAGTACTAGCCTTCTTGGGGACTTGGGAGTAGTGAGCTACTCTGCATAAATCCCAAAAGTTTCATAAGTCCTCTCAGATCAAAGCCTAAATTAGCAAAACTGAAAATTAACTTGTCCAATGCTATGCTACCTCTGGGGGACCAGAAGGCTGAGTATTAGGTCCATATTCAAAAGAAGTAGATATTTGAGTTATGGAAAACCTATGTACCTTGGAAAAGCCAACATTTTTTTTTACAAAAGACAGAGACACCAAGGCATCCAACCAATTCAATTCACTTTAAGTTCATAAAAATTCATAAAGTTTTTATGCAGTACTCACTATGAAACAAGACCAGTAGTAGGCTACGTTGATATAGTTAACAATGAAACAGTCCTCATTCTCAAAATTCTTACATTTTGCTGGAGAGTGGTTTAGATGGATTATGGATCCCAGACTGTAGGTGGAACGGAACATAGGCAAAGGAGATGAAAACTTGTTTTCGACTGATGAAGATCACTAGTTCTGGCCTCAGTGAATGAAGGCTTTGACCCTTGAAATGATACTGGGATTTGAAGATCTTCCATGCACCTTGAAGTTTCTGACATACCAAGAAGGGATGGAGCAAGAGAAAGCTGGAACCAAGCTAGCTTCCCATCCATGCTATGTTAACTGGAAGCAGCAGCAGTGGCACTGGCCATGGCTACAGCGTGAACTCCTTTTTCTTTGAGCCTGCCAGAATCTCTGCTAAGGTCTCCTGCTGAGGACTGCCAGGGACTGGAACTGCAGGGGGCTGGAGCTGCTGGGAACAAGCTTCCTGGAAGCTGAGCAGTTGTCACGAGTGAGGACAGGAGGATCTTTGCCTTAGGTAGCCTGTCCTGTTTTAAAGCCTGAGAATGTGGGTGTTTACTACTTTAACTACATGTGCCAACTTCATAACTACTGTGTTGGCTTTGACTTTCTGGTTTGGGGACTTAGTTTTCTGGTATTTAAATAAATGTTCTAGCTATATTTCTCATGTAGAGAGCCTGTTACATTTTGTGATTAATAACCATATCAACATACTTATAGTTACTCTAGGCATTATGAATACTGCATTGTTGATACAACCCTACGTGCCCATCCAGTGTGGAGACTTGGCCATAACACTCTCAGAATCAGAGGAGGCTATTTGACTTACTGACTTAGCTTTGACCAGCTGTCCTGCAAATTCTCTTCAGAATGGCCTGGGCAGGTTCTTTGTTGTTAACTATTTTGCTTGGCCACATCTATGTACACTGTCCTACTTGGAATATACCAGGAAACTATCCAGACATTTTTCCCTATACCATAAATATGTATATGACCTAAAACTACTTCAGAAGCCTACTGGGAACAGAATATTTACCCAGATGTTATTTGAGAATCAAAGATATTGTATGATATTATGGTCCTTGAGTGCATGATATTGGAGTGTGAGTATGTGAGTGCATCTATATGCTCATGTTTGTTGGAAACAGCATAAATGATGAGATCCAGTGTATATTGATCTTATTGCTGAAACTCAGCAAACAACGACACAATAACAAGCCAACTCTGGCCTTACCTGTGTTCGTGGTGAGTTAAGCAGTTGAAAGCTGGTATTTGAGAAGTGCATCAGACACAGAAATTTCTCATCATTATACTTAAATTGATCATGGAAGAAGATAGAGCAGATCACATCGCATGGAGCACAGCGAAGGATGAAGGTGGAATCAGTGGGCTGGCCTAATGTAGAGAAAAGTTACCAAAGAGGGAAAAACAGCTTTAACTGAAACGTTTCCAATCACATAGAAAATAGACATCTACTCTGTCCGTTCCTGGATATGGCGTTCAGTCCCACTAAGACTGGTGAATGTGGTTCTCCTGGACAATTTCCTTTACCCTTTATAAGGAAACTAGATAAGCTTATGGTACCCCAGTATGAGAAGAGAGAAGGGAATTCTCTGGCCCAGCTGAGTCTGGTCAGTGGAGCAAGGTAGAGACTTTTCAAATGACTTCCAAAACAAATAGTATTAAGGCCAGGGGATGAGTGAGCAGTTGGACTCCACAAGTCCAGGAGGAAATAACTGAAAACCAACCCTTTGTTCTCCTGAGCTCCTCCACCAGGCATTGGGTTTCTTATTCTTTTTTTTTTTTTTTTGCTTTTTGGAAGGCAGTTGGGGGTTAAGTGACTTGCCCAAGGTCACATGGCTAGTTTTTTGTGGTAAGTGTCTGAGGCCGGATTTGAACTCAGGTCCTCCTGACTCCAGGGCTAGTGCTCTATTCATTGTACCACCTAGCTGCCCCCCATTGGGCTTCTTCTTGAACTCTCTCTTCAATGCTTCTCTTCCCCATCCCAAAGTTCCTTAGGGTCATCAGGGAAAATCAGCAAATTTGTTTCCACCAAGACTGAAAATAACTCCTAGACAAAGGAGAATAGAACACTGTCCACTCTAGCACTGGAGGCTGTCCAGGGCACAGTGTGCATGGGAACCATGGTATTTTTAGCTTAATTCATTGAATAATTTTAATTTTATACAATTCAAACCAAAATACAATGCAACATGATAGGTATTGGGAATCTACCTCATGAAGGTCTAGTCCTAGGTCCTGGGAATAGAAAAATCAAAATGAAATGAGTAACCAGGCTCCAGGATGGGTAGTGGGGTACATTTTATAGAATATATTCTGCCATACCCTTTTGCCTTTCAGTGACTCTTCTGAATAAACTAAGCTTACCCTTTCCTTTGATTACATCTACAAATATTGAAATAATCCTTCTGTATATAAATGCATCTCCATGATCAATTAGAGCTTCCTTCAAAATGTCATATCCATGGATCACCATCATGCACTGGGATCCAAAATAAAGAGTATAGATGGGTCCGTATTTTTCAGCCAGCTGTGAACAGAATGCCAAGACAGAGGAAGAGGTTCAGTGTAAAACTGTAGAAAGATGAAATTTTCCCCCCAACAAACTCACAATGTACTCTATGCCTATATACATATGTAAACCTATGCATACCTAGGAACACATCTTGTTAATGAATTCTGTGCATTAAAAGGCATAAGCTGTGGGACAATAAAGCAATATTTTCATTCCTCTTAATTTGCTGTCAGAATCTCCATCATTATACAGCAGTTTTTTTTTTCTTCAGGAAGTTTCCCTGTATGCTCCATTGCTACTATATAAAGAGATTATAAAATGGTCCTGGGGTTGATGTTGGGTAGATGAATCAAAAAGTCACACAGGATGAAGAGGGGACTGCCATCTTCTAACAAAAGCTATCTACTCTTGCTGCCTCTCCTCTCATTGTTTAAGTATTTTCAGTATTTCTTCAGTCATCAACAGTCAACTTCATCTGATCTCTCCAAAGTTACTAATGGTTTCTGAATAGCCAAATCATACTTATGGCCTTATTTCAAATAACATTCTTCTAGACCTTTTTACAATATTTGACACTGTTGACTATCTTCTTCTCCAGTATAATCTTTTCCCTCTCAGTTTCTCTGCTCTCTCTCTGCTCTCTCTCTCTCTCCCTTTCTCTCTCTTTCTCTCTCTTTCTCTCTCTCTCTCTCTCTCCCTTTCTCTTTCTCTCTCTCTCTCTCTCTCTCTCTCTGTCTCTCTCTCTCTCTCTGTCTCTCTCTCTCTCTCTCTCTCTCTCTCTCTCTCTTCCTCTTTTGCCTGTCTGATTGTTCCTTATGAATATCCTTTGCGGAATCATAATCCATATTGAAGTACATGTCCATGAGTTTTCCATATGGTCTGGGACAATATTCTCTTCTCTTTCTACACTTTTATTCTTGCTAACATCATAAACGCAGTGGAAATAACTGCAGATTCATATATCTTGGCCTGTTATCGTTCTTTAATATCCATAGACTTCTACACTAAATAAATATATGATAAAATTCATGATTCTTACCCTATAAAGGCAGCTTTTTCCAAACTTCTGGCTAAGATACCACAACATAAGCACAGATTTGACCATTTCCCTTGTCTGATAAACAAACTTCAGTGGCTCCCTATTACCTCTGAAATCAAAAGTAAACATATTTGGCATTTCAAATCCTTCACAACCTGGCTGGAACAAACTTTTCTAGTGTCATTATTCATCTTCATTTGTTTCATGTTTCAGACAAATTGGCCTTCTTGATGTTCCTCACACAACACTATCTGCAATCACCTTGCTTGTGAAGGCTTTTGTAATCTCCGTGACAGGCTGTACTTATTCCTTGTCTCTGACTCTTAGAATTTCTAACTTTTACAAAGTTTCACTCAAATGACACTTTCTTTTTTTTTTGCTTTTTTTTTTGGAGGAGAGAAGACAGTGCAATTGGAGTTAAGTGACTTGCCCAAGGTCACATGGCAAGTTAGTGTCAGGAGTCTGAGGCTAGATTTGAACTCATGTCCTCCTAACCCCAGGGCCAGAGCTCTATTCACTGCACCACCTAGCATCCCTTCAAATGCCACTTTCTACACACGGGCTTTACTGACCCCTCTCCCAGTTGGTAATGCCTTTCCTTTCAAATATTACCTCTCATTTATTTTCTACACATTTTTTTCTGCTTACTTTGCAAATTATCTCATGGTTTCGTTGTCTTACTTCCCCAATTTGAATCCACACTAGAAGTTTGGATCCTCAAAGCAGTGACTGCTGAAGCTCTCTGACTTCTATGAGGAAAGTGAACACAAAATTATTTTACCATTGCAGCGAGGCATTTATGTAGGGATATATGTGCTTAGGACAACTCGCAGCTCTGAAACTGTCTGGGGTCTGCCCTCACAATGGTTCACAAATGGGTTGAGTTGGTGGATGGATCTACTGATAAGCTGAGTTGCTCAGAGAAAACTTTACTGGACCATTGCTATATAAGACTAGCCCACTGTTAAGTCAGAGTGCTCCCCCTCGGCAGCTCAGATGTGTATCTGCTGGACTAGGTTTGGATGCATTCTTTTACTGTGCTGCTTCAATTCAGGGCTGACCCAAGGCAGTGCTAGTGAAGAAAGTCCTTCAGAAAGGCCTCATATTCTTACCTGGGTACTTATAGAAGCTTCTTCAGTTCACCCACGTCTGAAGTTTGATGGTTTCCTGTCTTTCAGCCAACATATGTAACTCTAGAGAGGTTTATGGAGCCTCTCTTTTATCAACCAGCTCTGTCAAGCACCAGGTGTCAGTAAAGCAATATAGTCATTCTGCCACTAGAATCTGAGTTCTTCTCTTAGAACAACTGTTTTATCAAAGACCTCACTCTTGTGTCGGATCATTAATGAACAATTTACTAAGACTTCATGCTACAAGTTAAGAAATAGTCTGGCAATGTACATTTGTCTAATAATCACATAATAATCACAAAACAGTTCTTGGTCTCAAGTTCTCTCAGGTATTATCTCTAAAGTTCTCCTTTTGGAACAAAAGAAACAGTAGGAAACAGAGCTTTGACATGGACTTTTCCCTGGCTAAGTTCTTTGTCTCTGGAGCCTGCCAGCTTAATGTTTTCTATATGTATATTTTACAAGTGTTTTGTCACTTTCAAACAACAAAATAATCAAAGGGGGCAAAGACTATTTCATTTGTATGTTTGCCATCAGCCATCCATCTTGAATAGCACCTGGCATGTACTAGGTATCTAATCAATGTTTTTATTAATTGATTGAAAAATCAAATTAAATATCTGTCAAAGGAGCAAAAACCTTGAAGGAAGACTTCTCTGGGAAGATTTTGAGGGAAGAAGAGAATTCAAAGTAGATCCAAATATATGAATAAGAGTGACGGTTGGAAATTTCAAAGTACATTAGCAAAACTGTTTTTATGGCTTGGATCACTGATAAGAGGGGGGAAAGAAGAGAGAGGAGAGAATTTTAAAAATTTACACATATATGATGATAATGCATGAGAAATTACTCAAAATGTTAACCAAAGAAATTATGGTGGAGTGAGTGGAGCCAGAAATATATACCCTTTGTATAATGGCCACCTTGGAATATCAGACATTAACATTCCATGTGTTATTTGGGAGCAAAGACATATTAAAAACCGGAATTGGAGAGGAGGGGGTTAGAAAACTGGAGTCAAAACAGAGATAAGAGGAGTGCAAACATTATATAGAATGAAGGTCAGGGAATCAAAACACCCTAAAGTTTTAGGTCTTTTCCCCACAGGATGTTTAGGTAGGAAAGGACTTCAGTTTGACTCTAACACCCCAGAATAAGGAAGCCAACTGAACAAATATGGGAAGAATGTGTTACAACTGGCTAGTATTTTTTTTAAGTTTGCTATGAAGTCAAGATTATTTATGATTGAAGAGAAGGGAATAGCAAGGGTGCTAAAGAAATAATTCCAACACTCTTGATACCCTCTCTAGTACCAGGGAATGAATTGGGGGAGGCCAGAGTGGATAAAGTTTATTTGTTCAAAGGTCAAAAGATCAATAAAGGGCTTCCTGAGATCCATGGTCAAAAGATTAGTCTGCAAGACTAGACTCCCATATTAGAGGAAATGTGCATGGCTACAGATGGAGATGATAGAAAGGAGACCCCCGTGACTATATCAGCCTTTAAATAGAAAAAGCAGGCTCATATCTAGGCCCCCAAAATTTAAGATGTTTGACCCTACAGAAAAGACCCAGGAGAATGGGTAAGGTGATGCTTATGGAATGGTGCATTATCAAGGGGGAAACAGTTCAATAATGAATCATCATTGCTTTTCCCCATGTGAAGATGTTAACAGTATGAAATCTACTGAAAAACAGATTTCAATACTCAAAATGATATCCCTTCAAAGAAGGGGGAAATGGCATAGAGAAACCCTAGTGGAAATTTTTAGCAAAAAAAAAGGGGAAGACTGTGAAGGGATGGGTAACCTGAACTATAGGCACATAGATCTAAAGAGAGAAGAGCCTTGGAAGACATATTGTTTCAGAAGAAGAAACCAGGGTCCAGGGATGTGAAAGAATGGATCCAAAGTACCAAAAGTAGCAAAGCATAGAGGCCTTCTGACACTGGGCCCAGCGCTCCATCAACTGTATGACACAGCCTTCCTCAGAATTTAACATGAGAAAAATTTTTTAAAAATCTGTCAACACTCAATGCTTCAATTTCTTTCAACCATTTTACTGTAAAAACATGTAGGTTTTGTATAAAATTTCAAGCTAAGTAAGAACCCAGAGATTTTAACATCTTCCAGATTAATTGTGAAATATTTTCTTCCAACCCCTTGAGAAGTATTTCCTTGGAGTCAGGATGTGGAAGAAGATAAACTCCTGATTTTGCCCAAGCCTGAGTTACAGTTTTCTTCCCTCACACCCTTGATCAGAAGAGGACCTCTTTAACTTCTAAGGTTATAAAAGATATTGGGACTTCAAATAAGCATCCGGGAAGCATTATTGGAATAACTGATGTCTACCTTATGACTCAAGAACACGGCGTGAGCTTCAAGGCTCTATGAGCATCCCAACAGAAAAACTGCATAACAGTTGAGGAGAAAATCCTAAAGACTACATAAGATCTTTCAAGGATGTGAGTTTCCCTTTTGCCAGATTGTATTCACAAATCCATTTCCCTCTGTACTTGCAGGTAAATATGCCACAAGTTTCTGAGGAGGTTGTTTCATATAAGCAAATAAATAAAAGCAAATAAATAAGCAAAAGGAAATAAAGTCTGGCTGACTATTGATATTGACTGATTATCATTTGACAAGTCCATGAGTAAGGACTCATGAACTGTTAGTACTAGAAAAGTTCACTCTAAATCCTAAAGCATATAGCAAAAAAATGGGAATAAGAGGTAGTCAAGTCTTGGAGACCCAGTCTGCTAGGGCAGGTAGGGGTTGATGGAGTAAGTGCAGGGCATGGGGGACAAATATGCAAAGAACATATGGAAGTAGTATATGAAACTGTGAGCTTCTGTTATGTACAAATGGGTGGGTTCGAGGGTTATTTTCAATTTGATGTCATAGTAACAAGACAGACCTGTTGGCCTATGTCCTTTTTCAGGCATCTCTCTGCTATCACAAAAAAATTTGTTCTAAAGTAGCATTCTTATATTTTGGATTTCATCTACAAAATTGTAACAATAATTAATTTAGCAGATACTTATCCCTTAGTAACTTAGGGCTAAGTACTTCTTGAAAGAAACAGAAGGCATGAACTCTGTCTCCTGTTGATGACATAACAGGAAGGGGTTGGCTGAGACAGGAAGCCAATTTGAAGAGTTCCAGAGACAGAGAGACAGAATCAATAATTTTCTTCCTAGTGTAGGGAGCAGAATTTTCACAGAATCTGGAAGCTGGGCTCCAGGACAGAGAACTGAGTTGGAGTTCCCTTGAGACCAGAATCTGGTGAAGTCTGAAGTTGCTTCCAGATCCTAGGGTCAGCTGAACTGCTAGAGGACTGAAGAAGCATGACTGGGATAAGCCGTTGTTTGTCTGTGGCTTGATTGATCCTTGAGTTCCCAGGAATGGAGGCTGTGAAGGCTTTGAGATGTGCTGGACCTTGTGAACTTCAGTGTGTAGCAAGAAAGTCCTAGAGAACTGGACAAGAACCTGGGAGCTGTCTGACTCTGAATCCAGGTGATTGTTTGGTGGTTTCAAGTAGGAGCTGGGACAATGGAAGGGGATGAAGGGAATCTGAGAGACCACCCTGAGTCATAATGAAGAAAAGACCTCTCCTCAGATATAGAAATCGCAATGAAACTGAAGTTTACTAGCCACCAAGAGGTAGAGGGTTTGTGTAATTTTGTAATGATTGCTTTTGGTGACTGATTGCAAGATAAGTGACTGATTAAGTCAATCCATGATTGCCCCCATTAGGGGAAGATTGATTGTTGAATTGTGAGATGACTGAATGACTGAGTGAGGAGGCAAACCTCTTTAGGGAAACCAGATGATTATCCTTTTGTTCTTTGTTCTTAATACTGTGGCCACTTTGGTGAAAATGATGTGGCTGTTTTAAATGTTAAGCTACTGTGAACACTATATTATGATTTGCTGTGATAAGATGTAATGTTGTGAATATTGTATTGTGATTTGTTGTGAATGTCTGACTTGGTTTGTAATGGAATAAATGGAGTGTTCACTATACTGTGTAATCCAAACCTTAAAAGCTATTGACAGCAGCATTCTTTTAGGAAGCTGTTCCTGCATGGCATTACAAAAATTTATGTAATTTTTTTGCTTGTTGCATACATACCAACATAACGTCCTTGATGTTGCCTTTTGGCCTGCAAAGCCTAAAAGATTTATTATCCAGTCATTCACATAAAAAGTTTCAAGAATCTTTGTCTAGGTTACCAAGACTTAGCTTTTGAGGAACACTTGAAAATGTTTCTTAATTAATTCAATGTAAAATTGCAAGGGAAAACAGGGCTTATAGGAAACTTATACTAAAATAAAATCAGTTGAATGACAACAAATATGAAGCAACTTTATACAACTCCAATGATTTTAAAGGTTAAAAAAAATGAGGAAGTGAGAACACCATCACCACACAGAACTGCAATTGAGCTTTTTTTTTTAATTCAAACTAGGGTTCCAGGAGCAAACATGGCTTTTGCCCTTTATTCAAGAGCAAAAGAAACTTTCATATTCCATAATCCAAATAATTGCACAGTTTAAGTGGTATTGTCCTTCTCTGTTCTTGATGGAGATCAGGTGGTTATTTGTAATCATTTTGTAACTTCTCCAATATCCATCAAAACATCTCAAACAGAGTACCAGCCCTGGAATCAGGAGGACCTGAGTTTTATTGCCAGCCTCAGACACTTAACACTTACTATCCATGTGACCTTGGGCAAGTCACTTAACACCAATTGCTCTAAATTGCTCCCTTCAAAAAGAAAAAAGAAAAAGAAAAAAAACATTTCCTCATTAATCTGTTAACAAACTTTCACAAAAATTAACATAAGTCTCATTAGCCTTTATTTTACAGACATTTTTTCCTCTTTTTTGAAATTTTATGGTGAAAAGATTTGAGGCTAATGGCTCCATAAGACATAAATATAATAATATATTATATGTATTATATAATATGCATAATATTATAATATCATATAACATATAATAATAGAACACTGTTAAGATTCCCAAAAATGGATGGAGGAAGATGGAGGAGCTTGGGAAAACAAGAAATATCTGGAGACCTTTCTCTTCTTGATTTCCATGATACTGGTCTCATCTGCTTCTCCTGCTACATGTCTAGCTGCTTCTTCTCAATCCCCACTGCTCATTCATCATATATCTTCTGCCCATACAGGCTCTTTCCTAGGTCATTGTTTCTTTCCACACCCTTAGAGCTCTCATGACCTGCCATTACACTCTCTAAATAGATGATCCCAGCATCCATGGTGTTATTGGTCATTCCTAAACAGAAAATTCCCACAGCTATATGACAAGACTTTATCTCCTTTGAACTCCAGGCTCACATGGCCAACTATTTTGAAGTGATTTCTCAACCTGGATGTCCTGTGGGCATTGCAAATATAATGGATAAACAATGCAATTAATTTGTTTTCCCCCCAAAATTGCTCCTTCCTCCAAACTTACCAACTTCTCTTGAGTGTATCCAAGAGGTGGACATATCTAGAAGGCACTTACATTCACCTTGACAGCCCTAGATTTATAGCTGACTTTTCATTCTTACTTACAACATATATCCATTTGATTAGGATCCAATCTGATAGATTCTATCTTCATATCTCCCAAATCTATTCTATCTTACCTCCTTGCTTGTCCACTGACTCAATTAAAACTCTCATCCCCAGCAAGAGATAATAAGAGAAATCCCATTTAAAGTAACTATAGACATGATAAAATGTTTGGGAATCTACCTGTCAAAACAAACCCAGTACCTTTATGAACACAACCACAAAACACTTTTCACACAAACAAAATCAGATCTCGCTAACTGGAAAAACATCAACTGCTCATGGCTTGGCAGAGCTAATATAATAAAAATGACAATTTCACCTAAATTAAATTAAATATTTAGTGCCGTACCAAAAAATTACTTTATAGAATTAGAAAAAATAGTGACAAAATTCATTTGGAAGAAAAAAAGTCCAGAATATCAAGGCAATTAAGGAAAAGAAATGTTAGTGAAGGTGGCTTAGCCACATCAGATTTTAATCTCTATTATAAATCAGCAGTCCTCAAAACTGCCTGGTGCTGGCTAAGGAATAGAGTAGTGGATAAATGGAATAGATTGAGTACAGAAGACTGAGTAGTCAATGGCTATAGTAATATACTGTTTGATAAGCCCAAAAACCCCAGTTTCTGGGTTAAGAATTCACTATTTGACAAAAAATGCTGGGAAAATTGGAATACAGTACAGCAGAAACTGGACATAGACTATCATGTAACGCCATACACCAAAATCAAGTCTAAATGGGTGCACGATCTAGGTATAAAGGATGATACTATAAACTGGGGAAACAAGGAATAGTTTGCCTTTCAGATTTACAGAGTAGGGAAGACTTTATGACCAAAGAAGAGTTGGACAGTATTATAAAACGCAAAATCGATCATCTTGATTACATTAAATTGAAAAGTTTCTCTACAAACAAAGCCAATGTAACCAAGATTAAGAGGGAAGTGGGAAATTGGGAAATATTTACAACCAGTGTCTCTGATAAAGGCCTCATTTCTAAAATATACAAGGAATTAAGTAAAATTTACAAGAATACAAATCATTCCCCAATTGATAAATGGTCAAAGGATAAGAACAGGCAATTTACAGAGGTAGAAATTAAAGATATCTTTAAGCATATGGAAAAATGCTCTAAATTACTATTGATTTGAGAAATGCAAATCAAAACAACTTTGAGGTACCACATCTCACCAGTCAGATTAGCTAAGATGACAAAAAAAGAAAATGACAAGTGCTGGAGAGGATGTGGAAAAACTGGAACTCTAATGCATTGTTGGTGGAGCTGTGAACTGATACAACCATTCTGGAGGACAATCAGGAACTATGCCCAAAGTACTATAAATAATTGCATACCCTTTGACCCAGTAATACCACTTTTGGGGTTGTATCCCAAAGAGATAATAGAAGTGGGAAAAGGACCCTTATGTACAAAAATATTTATTATAGCTTTCTTTGTGGTGGCAAAAAACTGGAAATTTAGGGGATGCCCACCAATTGAGGAATGACTGAACAAGTTATGGTATATGAATGTAATGGAATACTATGGTGCTATAAGAAATGGGAAGGAGATGGAATTCATAATTACCTGTAGAGGCTTAAACGAATTGATGCTAAGTGAGAAGAGCAGAACCAGGAAAAATTAGTACACAGTCACAGATACATCATATGTGTGACTACCAACCTTAATAAACTGGACTCTTCTCAGCAATGCAGTTAAAAGACAGCTCTACAAGTCTCAGGATGGAAGGATATGTCTACATTCATAGAAAGATCCAGAAAGACCGGAGTTCAAATGGAGACTGAAGCAATACATGCTATTGTTCTTTTCTATGTTTCGTTTTGTTTCTTTTTTCCCATTGTTCACTCCATTGGTTACAATGCTTCTAAACAACCAGACTATTGTACAATGTGAAGAAAAAAAAGAAGCATAGACCAGTTGTGGAAAATAAAATAAAATAAAATAAAACTCTCATCCCCTCTTGCTTAGACTATTATAATAGGTTAGTGACATAGGCAGCCAAACTAGCTAACACAGTAAGTCACTTTAAGAGATAAAGAACATGGAATGTGACAGACAAATTTAAAACACCACCAAAGGCCCATGAAAACTCATCGAGATTATCCAGAACTACTACTCAAGAGCCTCTGTGATGGACCATTTCAAGACAATGAATACTCCACCTAAGCCACTGGCTCTGCTTCCAATCCAGGTCAAGTAGAGGAATGATCACTGTGGAGAAGGCATCCACCTTCCTCACCACTACCAATAATAATTAATAAACAACTGACCTGAGCAAGATTCCTAGGAGTGGCAGCCCAGCCCTGCAGATGACTGTTCCTACTTCCATCCCAGCCTCCCCCAAAACCAGCCCTGGAAGGAACCTCTTGGCAACTGCTTCTGTAGATACTTAAGCCACAGCTACTAAAGATGAAGAAAGAAAAGTCATACCGCCCAAGTCCTGGGCACTATCAAATGGTTCAGTATCAGAAAAGAGAAGATATTTATCAATGGAATTGACAATAAATGTACTGCATTGCCCTCAGTTTTATTCATTTGCCCTAAAGAGCACGAGGCCTTTCCAACAGAGTTGTAGCTGACATCTCTTGTTCTATATTGCCTCCACAATCCTGAGCACATAGTAGGTACTTAAGAAATGATATTTTTATCCATTCTTCCAATGGACTTAAGTTCAATCTTCTGCTTCTAGTATTTCTCCTTTGCAGTAAATAATCCACACAACTAACAACTTGAAATTCCCATGGCATGGTTCTGACCATGTCATTCCTCTGCTCCAAAGTCTGCAGGGGCTCCCTATGTCCTCCATACCATGTCACTTCAATGCCTCCACAGCTGGCTTCAACTTAACTGTCCTGATTTATTTACTGTTATACCTAATCCCAAACTTTACATTCTTGCCAAACTCCCCTGCTTGCTATGTTGTCTTCCAGGTCCTTGCCTTTTCCCAAACTGCCTCCAATACCAGGAATTCATTCCCATCCTCTTATCCAGTCAGAATCTGTTACTCTCCTCAAGGTTGAGCTCAGGGGTTCTCTTCTACATGAAATTTTTTGGGATTTCCCAATTACAATTACAGTCTCTGTCTTCTAATTGTCTTCTTCTGACTTATCTATGAATTTGTTTCATCCCTCTAGTAGACTGTAAACTCCTGGAGTACAGGAACTAGTTGCTTTCAAAGCTAGATTGCTTCATTCACCATATCTTTCTCTCCTGTTTCTGGCACAGTGATTGACACATACTAGGTAATGAAGAAGTTTTCATTAAATGAATGGTTTATTTTTCTCTTTGTCTCCCCAGAACCTAATATGATGCAGCATAAAAATATGGTCCTCTTGTTGAATTTTGTCTTCTGCTGCCAAAGTTTTCCCAAAACAACCAATGTATGTCTGACATCATTGCTTATGGAGATATCACTCAGAGAGCATTTAACCCAAACCATCCATGGCCTGGGACTCTAAATCACCATGAGTCCTGATTCAATGGTGCATTTGAAGCCTTTGTGTCTCTCCCTACTCCCCTTAGAACACAAGCAGTTAGGATCACAAACCCAAAACCTTTACCTGTGAGAATGACGTAGGGATATTCTTCGTGTTTAATTGCAGGATGTTGCCAATAAAGGGAAGAGGAGTGAGCCCTCATGGAAGCTTCCACATTTTGAGTCCTTGTATCCATACAGACAAGAAAGCTGGGAAAAGGACACAAGCCAGAAGTGCAGTTGTGCTGAGTCCTCAAGGATTCGTTGCCCTGAGAGAGGGTCCTACAGCTCTCAAAGGTACCAGATCACTTACCATACTTTTATATTCATTAGTAGATAACGAGGGGAGGGAATGTCCAGCCAATAAACAAATAGTCCTTGCAGGCAAGTAGGATTGGTTTTCTATTAAATTTTACTAGTTCGGCAACCAAGAGGTTATTAAGGAAATATCTATAGATTTGTTACCTTGGAATTTGTTCCTGACTCTAACAGTCATAGTCTGTCATCAATCAAACTTCTGTTGGCCTATGAGTGTGTGTTTAGCTAAGAAGAGAGCAAATATCCAGATTCAACCTGAGAGGAGATGGTTATACGGTCCATGTTCTAAGATCCTGCAGACTTGACCTCACATTGAAGAGGTTATTTGCTCTCTTCTTATGTCCTAAGCTCAACTTGGCTTAATTGACTTCTTAACTATCCTTGTTCTTTCTCCTCATTGAAGAACATTCTCCTTGAGAGAAAAAATGGTGACAAAATAGGCACTGACATGCCCTGCCTTCTTTCTGTCCTCTTTGAGCAGTGGCTCATTTGCCCAAGGGACCTCTCCACTCTCCCTTTCTTTTACTTCTTGCTTGGACATTTGGTGCCCCCAACATTTTTACATCCTTGAATGTCTTCTGAGCTTTAGCCTTTCTTACTTTGATCTCTCAGGTTGCTGCCTTTTCTGGTATCAGTCCTGATTATACTCAACCTCTAACCATCCTTGGTATATGCCCTCATCTACTAATGACACCTCAAGCAGAGCTTGAATCCGTCTCTCTCACAGAGATCCAGGGATTAGCTGCCCCATTCTAGTTTGGAAAATGAGCACAGATCTCAGATTGAGACTGCAAGTATAGGTGCTTTTATTCTTTCTAGTCTGCCCCCTTTGTTTCATATGGAACACATTTCTCTGTTCATGCTGACCTGTGCTTTCATGTCTGGTGCAAGGCTCTGAGCATCACACCAGAATTCATACCTTACCCCATGTTTCACTTGCCCACAGATTTTTAAACTTTCAAAGCAAATGGAGTGGACTTTAGGAAGAACTGTGCACCCCAGGATAGGTCTCAGGAGCGACCATTCACTTATTGCCCTCTCTTCTATTCGGAAAGAGTCCATCTCCTGCAAAGTTTGTCTAAAGGTGCTATTCCACCAAGGAGTCTTGCTCTGTTGGCACAAAGGAGACTCTGAGAGGTTCAGAAAGAAGATCATGCAATAAGGTCCTTGCCTAATGGTGTGCAAGTTTCCATCTCAAGAAGACTGGTTGTTAAATACTAAAATGTGACCATTTGCATCTTGGACATTTGACAAATACCACATATCAGTGCTTTATTTCTTTTTTATTTCTAGATTTTGAAAATTGATTAAGAAAATGTCAATAGTGCAGATTCAAGTTGAAAGTGTGACAGGCATATTTTTGGAGAAATCAGCTATTAAACATGTACCAGCCCACCCCTGCATCTTGCCCACAACAAAACAGGTCAGTAGGTGTTACTATTATCACCAGTTTACAGATGTGGAAAGTGAGCCAAATGGTGATTAAGTGACATGAGAATCACAGCAGAAATACAATCCTGGGTCTTCCCCCTTCTTATCATTCTGACTTTGCTCCGTATAGCTCAGGTTCCTTCCTTGATTACTGAGAGGTTTAGACTAGAAAACCTAGTCTCCTAGTTCTCAAACACTGAATCTTTCTGGTCTTGTAATTCTTCCCACAGTCACCAATCATATCTTCCTTATCCAGGTTAAAGATTAGAAAATGTGAGCACAGAGATATAGAGGGATTTGCACAAGGTCATAAACCCAATGATTGGCAGACAAAGCTGGGATCCTGCCTGAATTTGCCCAAATTCGGATGAACTCCTTTCTTTGTTTAAAAAAGACATGGACCCTGGTGAACACTGATGGACCCTTTTGTACTTGGGGTGAACTTCTGAGCAGGTTTAAATTTTTAAAAAAAAAGTCTTGTCAGTGTACCTAATTCAGCAGAGCTATTGTTTAATTCCTGCTAATTGGCTTCAGAGAAATGGAAGATGCACTGTGCAAGGACAAGAGAGAATGACCTAGATTCTGGAGAAAGCTCACTTTGAATTAGCCTTCTGATCATTACTATGTCCATGAGTACTTTTTAGCACCATCATGGTAGGGAGCCAGAAGAATTCCATTTGGGTGGTGAGGTCTTTCAGGTGCTCCCATTTGCTCCCGTCAAACTCCCAAAATTTTCAGAGGATTCTGGACAAGATGAAATTCTCCTTCATTCCAATTTCTATGCTGAGGTTCAGTTTGGAGGGAATACTGAGAAGAGTTACATCACTATCAGACTTTTATGTAGTTTTTAAACACATGCACAGCCATAATTATAGTGCTTTATAGTGTAAAATGTAATCGGGATTATCATCTCCTTTGACCATGATGAGCTTCCTGTGAGGCCATCAGTGCACACAATGAGGTAGCTTGGTATCCTGGGGAGGGACCTGGACTTGGAATCAGAAGATCTAGTTTCAAATTCAACCTCTGCTGATCACTCCCTATGTGACCTTGTTGAAGTCACTTGACCTAACTAGAGCACCAGTTTATCATGTGTCAAATGAAGTCAACGGCTTCAGTGACTTCCAATTTCCCACCCAACTCTAGATCTATGACTCTATGTCTTTCATAAGCAATTTGTGGTTTCCTGAGCTCTTTATAGACATTGCTCTCTTTAATTCTCATGAGAGTCTTGTGAGATCAGTAGCACAATGATTAATCACTTTGTTTTGCAAATGCAAAAACCTTGGCCCAGAGTTGACTTACACAAATATGTAAAACCAGGAAGTAGGAGAGCAAGATTTGAACCCATGTTATTAATTCCAAATAAGCTTCTCCTTATCACAAAACCCTCCCATAATTGTGTCAATTATGTGCTGTCATTCTTTAAAATTACTTGTGTGATTCCATTAGCTGATGAGTTCCTGTTGGTAGAAGTCTTCTTCTAATGCACATTGTCACTTTCTCTGAAACTTCTGCTAGAAAATCTTCTGAGGACACCAAGATGGTAAGTGACTTGTTCAAGTTACACAGTCAATATTATCCCCATTTTATTTTTTTCCATAGTCCAAGATTTTTTTTATTGTTCTTTTTTTGCAGTCACTTATGCCATGAATTCATAGCAGATTGGTTCAAACAGCTCAGGTTCCTTGCCATTGGTTCTCACTAAGTATGTTTCTCTGGATGGAGCAGGCTGGCATTTCAGTTGAACCCAAGTGCCTTTTTGTTTGACTTCCTTCTTCTTCAGATCATTTTCCTTTACCCATTTCAGAAACCTATCTCTGCTCTTAGAATGCTTAATATGCTCAATATGCTCATTAATTATCTTGGCTATAATCTTGCCCTTAACCTGTTTATTTACAACAGTGTCTACAGCATGCTGGGTAACATTATAGACCTGTCCAGTGTTGCCATGGTAACACTTGTGGAGCATTCCTTCCTGAACTGTGCCCATTCCCTTGATATCCACAAACCACCTTTCTTATATACTCGCATATATGTAGCCAAAAGGACAACCATTTTTGAAAGGGCCTAGAAAACACGTATCATGTCCCTCTCCTTTTACCTTTTGTGTTCATCATTATGGCCACTCACTGGAATATGGCAGAGCCAGCAGAAAGGCTTATCCCTGTTTTAATGTTGAGGAACTGAGACAGACAGAGATTAATAGACTTAGCCAAGGTTACACACCTTCTATCAAACAAGAACAATGTTAGATTCAGTGAAGGATGTTATAAGTAAAACAAATTCTAAAGGGAGAGTGAAGATTGTGAAGAGAGACTTTTAAAGAAAAAAAGGAAGGTGAAAACCTATTACTCGAGTCTGGAAATGGAGAAGAAAAAAATGGCAGGATGGGTGGAAACATATTATTGGGGCACCAATGCTGAGCATACTATGTTATTCCCATCCTGTTCTTATTTGTGAAGGAAGGATGAGGGGACAGAGAGGAAAAAGTGGAAGAGAATGGGATAGAGCTAATTACACACAATTAACATTCATAAAAGTGAATGAACTCATACATAAAACTTAAAGAATATAATGGAATAGATTAGAAAGTAGAATACAACAATATTTCTAAGAAATCTATACTTTATAAGAAATCGACCTGAAATACAGGGGATTAGTGCAGTTAAAATAAGAAACTGAATCAAAATCTCTGGTGCTTCATTTACATAAAAAGTAGGAGAAGCAATCACACTCATAAAATATATTGTGAGGATTTTGAGCTGTCAAGTGAGAAACATATGGTCCAGGCTTTCCTGTTTGGAGGATGAGGATGTATTTGAAAGTGGTAATAGGAATCATATGTACCCCATATCAATGGGCATACAAGTTCTAGGCTCATGTGAACCAGCTATAATTTTGATAGATGACCCTAAAGTAATGCTTCTTAATCTGTGATCTATAAACCTGATTTGTTTTCATCTTCTGAGAACTTTTTCAACATATTTGGTTTTTTTTATCATTTTATATGAGTACATCATTCTGAGAAAGGATCCATAAATATCATCACATTGTCAATGAGATATATGACACAAAACATGTTAAGTAACCCTGCATCAGAGTGGTACATGAAACCAAATTCGCTTTGGCTTGTATGTCCCCACTAATAATTTACTCTGGAAAACATCTAAATGTGTTCATATAACTCAGCCATGAATACTTTGCCTCTCCCAGTGAAATAGGAGCTCCTGAATACTGAGATGTCTCCTTTTTGTCATCAGTATCTCCAGAACCAAGGACAGCACCTGACACATTTCAGGCTCTTGCAATAATCTAATTAATTATGTACTAACTGCAAAGAAAGAGATACAATCTCTGCCCTCATGGAGTTTACAAGTCATAACATAAACATAAATATACATAATTCTGGGTTAGGGGATGATGAGGACAAGATTGACATGCAAAAAACATCAAGAAAGATTTAGTTAGATGAGTGCTTATAGTTAGGAGAATTAGGTAAGGGCCAAACTGAAGCTTGAGGGGGGAAAGGCTTTTGACAAGATTGAGATGAATAGGGAGGGGATCCAGGATTGGGGGACAGGTTCTGAACAGATACCCAGAGGCAAGAGATAGTAGATAGAGTTTGGAAAAGAGATCCTAGTCCTGTATGGCAAGAATAGAATTGTATAAAACTAGTCATTCAAATAAAATGTAAGATTATTGATACACAATTTTAAATAGAGTATAGAATGAAATAACAGCAACAAAGAAACCACATAAAAAGCAGCAAAAATTACAGGAAGCAGTATGACATAGTAAATAGAAAACTGGTCTGGGAGTCCAGAGGGCCTGGGGCTCAGATCTGGTCTCTGGTATATACAGGATGTGTGACCCCAGACAAAGGCAAAGCCTCTCAGTGCTAGTCAGCTAACTCCCTAAGTCTATAAATTGCAGAGGAGATTCAGGCCCACATTGATAAAGGAAATTTCCTGCCCTATATCAATGAACTCCCAGCTTCAGTCTCTCTGTTAAAAGTCATTACTCAGAATGAGGATAGCATTGCAACCACCTTTGGACTGCATGGAGGGCTCCTGAGAGAATCAGAAAAATCATGCCAAGCCAGTAGACCCATGACTCAGTATCCAGTGTGTGGTCCCACTCCCAGGTTCAGTCCCTTGTCCTGGCACCACTTAATGCTATAAGTTCTCTGTGAGGGCTCCAGGGCAATGTGAGGACTTTTTCTTCCTCCTCCCCTCCAATCTTATATCCATTTGCTGTGCTAAACAATGTAGGCTGTAGTAGGGGGAAAATTAAACTTGGTGAGACAAGTCCCAACTGCTTATCTTGTGGTATATGAATATAATGGAATACTATTGTGCTTTAAGAAATGCGGAGCAAATGGACTTCATAATAACCTGGAGAGACTTACATAAACTGATGCTGGCTGAGGGGAGCAGAACTAGAAGTTTGTACACAGTCAGAGACATAACATATGTGTGATGACTAACTTTGATAGACTGGGCTCCTCTCAGCAATGTAAGGTTATAAGACAATTCTAAAAGACTCATGATGGAAAGGGATATCCACATCCAGAGAAGGATATGCAGAGTCTGAAAGCAGAATGAAACAAACTACTTGCTGTGTTTCTTTTTCTTATTTCATTTTGTTTCCTCTTTCCCAGGGATCATTCCATCAGTTACAATCCTTTACAAACTGACTAATGATTAATGTGAAGGTATTTGTAGATCCTATATTCAAGTGCATGCCTCCACAATGTGGGGAAGGTGTGGGAGGGGAAGAAAATTTGAAACTCAAGAGATTGTGGAACTAAATGTAAACTAAAAGTAAATAAACAAACCAATTTAGGAGGCAGAGTAAAGATGGTTGTGTAGAAGTAGGAAAACTCTGCAGCTGCCCATATAACCAACTCAAATACCTATAAAATATGACTCTAAACAGATTTTAGAGCTCAAGGAACCACAAAAGTACAGAGAAATACATCTCCCCCTGAAGGTAGCTGACAGACTGACTGGAAGACTTCATCACAGCACACTGGGAGTCAAGCCCAGCGCTACCTGAGACCATAGTGTTATGGTCAGGACAAGCTGTGGCTGAAGCATTCAGGGAAGTGGATCACTAGCAGCTATGGCAGTTTCCAAAATTATTAACCCATAAGAAACAAGGACAAAGTGAAAGGACAGTGAAACTTGGCTACATTTGGGGGAGAGAAGCAGGTCCAGCCAACTGTCCCCAGGGGAACAAAGCAGCAGAAGTGGTGGCCCTGCAGCTGCCTTGATGTGGCTGCTTCAGAGCTCACAACCTGCAGATTACAGGGGGGCCAAGTGATCATTTAGAGGCTAAGGGCTCTTGCCTTGAACTGCCTAGATTGTTATCACGGTCTTTGGTGGTAGTCCTAAGGTGTGTTTTCAGTGAGCCCAAGCTTGTGGGGGCTGCAGAGATGGCAACCTACTAATAGCTCTGCCAGCTGCAAAAACCCCTGCAATTTGGGACAAAGCTCCCCCCTCTGGAAGCAGAGATCTACTGTGGATCAAAAATCAAGTTAATTGACTGGCAAAGACCAGTCAAAGGAAGAAAATCAAGCTCAACAATCCAGCTTTAGATTCCTTTTTTTGGGACAAACAAACCAAATAAATTAAAAAAGAAAGAAAGTCAGAACAAACTTTCCTGTTTGTGGATTACCCAGCTATTTATTGACTTTGAAGTTGCACCAAGATGAGAGTCCTTACACAACTTCTTAGACGAGGCAACATTAGACTGTATTACAAATTTGTAAATTGGCATTTGGTTTAAATAAAATAATATTGCACTATCTCTAGGGCCTGCCTTCCCAAATCCTGCAAGTACTGACAGATCCATTCTCCGAAAGACAGCAGACTACTCCTCTTCTCATGATTCTAAGGACAAACCTAAGGGTGTGGGGTCTAACGAAATTGTTCCTTATGAGCCCCCATTGGTATACATACATCAGCCAGTAGCATCATTTAGTTTTTAGAAAGTGTATTTACTAATAAGCTAGAACAAGGACATTGGTTCCAGAAATATCCTCCCAGAATGGTAGAAATATCCTCCCAGAATGGTAGTACATTCTTCCTTTGAATGCACTTCCTTTTCTCATCTCCAAAACAAGGATAATAATACCTGATTTACCTAATCCAACAGGCTATTTTAAGTATCAAGAGCAATAACATTTGTAGGGTGCTTTCCACATCTTAATTTGCTATATAAATATTGGCTAGTATCATTATTATTATTAAATTACACAAAATTAATTTCTATTGCAACAGGTTCCATGGGATCTTTTACAATGTTACTGTGCCATAAAATTCTGTACCCTTCATTTTAGGCACAAACTTGCCAGTAACAATTTGTATCAATTAAGAATGTTTCTAATCCAAATATATTTCTGTTTAAAGGGATGAAAACATCAGAGATATCCCTAAATGGTGAAGCAGCAAGAAGCTGTACAGCCAAATTTCTCCCCACAGCTACTCTAACAAACATTTATAACTATATAGAGCAGTGGAGAAGAAAACCAAGAAATTACAACAGGTCTTTTTTTCTAGACAAATGTCACAAATTCAGTACACTGGCAAGTGGCCAGGGCAAGAACTACAAATGGGGATGATAAATGTTTATACTTGTAGAGCCTTAGAAATATCACTAAAAGGGCTTTAGATTGGAAAGGAAGAGGGGGAAATACTGCTGCCTATGTGGTTTTTATGTATATCTCTATCACATAGAGCAGCTACACATTGGGAAGAATAGTAGCAAGAGACACCTTGAAACTGACAGGAAGCCAACTCTGAGGAAGCTTCCTACAATAAAACAGATCTCTAAAACTTCTTCACAAACTATAGAAAACAAGCAAAGAGAATTATAGGTTCTCTCACAAGGAGGGAAATTTGAACTTTTTAGTATCAGCAAGACATGGTAGGAAAAGATCCATGCGTGGAATAAATGTATACAATGTTTAAAAAGAAAAGGATGAGGGAGAGATAAGAAATCAAGGGAGAAAGAGCAGCAGCATGTAAAGAAATTCCAGAAAGGGGAAACGCAAAGGGGAAACCATTAGAGAGAAGATCAACAGAAGGTAAAATAGAAACAATACTGTCATTAAAGTTACATGGATGGAAAGAGGAAACACCCAAGGAGTTTGGGAGGAGGAGGATGAGACAGCAGTGACTGGGGACTTCAAAATGTGAACATCTGCTAGAATGTTCTCCCACCACCACCACCCTTCTCTCTCTCCCTCTCCTCTCTCTCTCTCTCCTCATTCCATCTTTCTCTTCTCTGTCTCTGACTCTCTTTCTCTGTCTCTGTTTCTCTCTCTCTCTCTCTCACTCTCTCTCTCTCTTTTCCTCCCTCCCTCTCTTCCTATTTCTCATCTCTATGTCCTTAACACTTTGTCTCCCTTATCTCTCTCTCTGACTGTCTCTGTCACACACAAACATACACAGACACACACACACACACACACACACACACATACCAAAACAAAACAAAAGACAATGACTCTGGATGTCATTCTCACCAAAGAGAAACAAATTACTTAGGTGGAAATGAAAGAACCATTGGAGAGTTGAACTTGGTATTTTGATAGAGGAGAAGAAAACTGGCTATAGGCTAACAAAGATGGGATAAGGGGAGAACAATTCCATGGAGCCTGAAGGAAGGATAAGTAACATCCTGTGAACTCAAATTCTACAAGAGCATGAAAACTCTCAGGTGAAAATATGTAGAAAAGAAAAACTGAAAATGAGGAAGATAAGAGGGAGGGATACACACACACAATCACGCACACACACCATGCCAAGATCCCAAAATGCAGAACTGCTGCTTTAAATGCTATTTAATGATCTGACTCGGAAGCCAAAGAGCCCTTCCATATTCTGTTCATCCCCTTGTTCCTGGGAAATGGTGTGAAAATCCTTTCCCACACCCCATCCTTCCAGAGCTTCCCCCAAATTGAAGAGGGGAAGGGAAAGGGAAAAGCAAAGAGGAAAATAAAGGTCTTAACACACCTTTGTCACCTTAAAAGAGGTTTTCTGATTTTTATTCATGTGAAATCCTCAGTCATCCCACAAAATTTCAGAAGTAGTAAAAGCCACGTAGCTTTTCTACCTTCAACCTATCCCTAAGCATGAATCTTTCCTGGAGTATCCCCAACAACCTATGAGTATCCCAGACAGACAGGGCTTTAAGCCTTTGAGAAATTCACAAACATGGGTAGTGTTTCCAGCAGTGCAGAATACAACCCATCCAATTCATGTTTGGATGTAGATCTCTAACAGAGTGCCAACATGCTAGTTCTGGGTTATTTCTTTTGTATGTCTTCCATTAAGTCCATAAATTATTTAAGGGCCCTAGAAAACCTTAGCTCCTTAGTCTGGCAATGAACCATCTAGATCTTGCAAGTGAACAAAGAACATCTAACCTGTGGGTTTGAACTGGATAGATTAAGTGAAATCTCTGGGCCAGGAACTTCTGAGAAGAGCAATGTTGGAATGATAAGCAAGTATACACAAATGCATCAATAGATCTGTGACTTCATCAGTTTGGATACTCTGTACAACTTCCACAAAATAACCCAAACACACATCCTCATTTTTCACAATTCTTTCCCTAAGGTGGAAGGGGATAGAAATGGGGGAGAGAGTATGTGTTGTGTATGGAGTGTAAGACAGTTTGTTTCTTCTGAACATTTATTGATTTTTATCAGAGACACCGGTAGCCACATTATCTTGAAGAGGAATTTGGGGATCTTCTGTGAGTTCAACTGCAGGAAGTTCCAAAAGGTGGATAGATAGAGGAGTAGGGCCTGGAAGGACTTTCCCCTACTCTGTCACTATGTCTCTACACAAACATGATGATGAGGAAAAATAAAACACAAGCCAACAGGACAGGGGTGACAAAGCCCCACTGATCCATTGCTCCATGTTTAGAGGCTAGAGTGAAGGGTGACAGTTCATATTCCCAAGGTTTGTTATGTCTTGTAGGAAAGGGGTGAGGGTAAGGAATCAATGATGAATCTGGTATTGTGAAGGAAGCTGGAAATGTTCTCTCATTGTTTTAATTGTGAAGTTAAATGGTGAATAAATATTTTGAAAAGTGTGCTTTTAAAAAAACAATATGGTTTTCCACCATTTTGCAGCACTGCCACCATGGTGTGCATGAATGTCTCAAAAGCATCAACAATGGCAAAAAGCAAGGAAAATGCCAGGTTCTCATAAGGCCATGCTCCAAAGTAATTTCCTAGTTCTTAACTGTGATGATGAAGCACGGCGAATTTGAGATCATTGTTGATCACAGAGCAGGAAAAATTGTTGTGAATCTCACAGGCCAATTAAACAAGTGTGGTATAATCAGTGCCAGATTTGATGTTCCATTGAAAGATCTGGAAAAGTGGCAGAATAATCTGCTGCCATCCTGTCAGTTTGGGTTTATTGTGCTTACAACCTCAGCTGGTATCATGGACCATGAAGAAGCAAGACGAAAACTCACAGGAGGAAAGATCCTGGGATTCTTTTTCTAAGGATGTAAAGCATACATACAAATAAAATGCTCCAATGGACAAAAAAAAAAATATGGGGAGAAGGGGAAAGGATCCAAGAGAGCAGAGTAAAAACAGGATGTTCACAAAGCTCCAGCTTCCACCTCCTTCAATACATGTAAAAAATGACTCTAAACAAACTTTAGAGCTACAGAACCCACAAAGTGACAGAGAGAAACAAATCTCCCACTAAAGGAAGGCCAGCAGGCTGACAGGAAGGGTCCATCACAGGACGCTGGGAGTTGAAGGCAGTACTGCCTTTAGCCCCAGGGTGGCCCCAACCAGAAACAGCTGGAGCAGACTTCACAGGAGTAAATGACCAGCAGCTTTAGTGGTTTCCAAACTTCTCAATCCATAAGTGACAAAGACAAAGTAAAAGGTCAGTGTGGAACTTGGTTGATCCAAGGACAGATAGAAGAGTCTGGTCCAGCTGCTATACCCAGAGTGAAAAGCAGAGGAGACACAGTAGCTGCAGCCACTACCTCAAGTCTATTTCTGGAGCTCTTGGCCTTCAGGTTGTAGGGGGACCAAGTGAACATTCAATGGGTAATTGTTCTAGCTTTAACCTGCTTGGATCTGGATTGTGGTCTTGGGTGGTAGTCCTGGGATATGTGACCAGTGAGCCAGAACATGTGGGGGCTGTAGAGATGGTGCCCATCTAATAGCTATGACAGCTGCAAAAACCCCAGCAATTTGATACATTCTGGAAGCAGAGTTTGACTGCAGCAAAGAGCTCAAAAGTCAATAACTGACTGCCAATATGAACAAGCAATGAAAGGACAATCAGACAATAGAATCCCTTTTTTAGGGACAAAAAGGTTCAAGGCATGGAGAGGGAGGAAGATATAGAAGTGAGAACCCCAGCATCAAAAGCTTCCAAGAAAAATATGAACTAGTTACAGGGAATGGAGGAGATCAAGAAGAATTTTGAAAATCAAGTAAGAGAAGTAGAGGGAAAACTGGGAAGAGAAATGAGAATAATGCAAGAAAATCATGAAAAGTGATTTAACAGCCTGCTAAAATAGACCCAAAAATACACTTTAGAAAATAAGACCTTAAAAATAGACTAGCTCAAATGGCAAAAGAGGCCCAAAAAGCCAATGAGGAAAGGAATGCTTTAAAAAGTCAAATTTCCCAGATGGAAAAGGGATTTTTAAAACTCACTAAAGAGAATAACTCCTTCAAAATCAGACTGGAGCAAATGGAAGCTAATGACTTTATGAGAACTCAAAATACTATAAAAAAGATTTTTAAGGAGGTGGCTAGGTGGCGGAGTGAATAGAGCACCGGCCCTGGAGTCAGGAGTACCTGAGTTCAAATCCAGCCTTAGACACGTAACACAAAAACTAGCCATGTGACCTTGGGCAAGTCACTTAACCCCAACTGCCCTCCAAAAAGCAAAAAAAAAAAGATTTTTAAAAATAGAAGGCAATATGAAATATATCATTGTAAAAGCCACTGATCTGGAAAATAGGAAATCAGGATTACTATTATCAGGAAACAAGAATTATTGAACTACCTGAAGGCCATGATCACAAAAAGAGTCTAGACACCATCTTTCCAGAAATTATCAAGCAAAATTGCCCTGTTATTCTAGAACCAGAGGGCAAAATAGAAATTGAAAGAATTGACTGATCACCTCTAGAAAGATCCCAAAAAGAAAACTCCTAGGAATATTACAACTGAATTCCAGCATTCCCACATCAAGGAGAAAACACTGCAATCAGTCAGGAAGAAACAATTTGAGTATTGTGAAAACACAATCAGGATAACACAAGACCTAACAGCTTCTACATTCAGGGATCAAAGGACTTGGAATATGATATTCTGGAGGTCAAATAAGCTAGGACTAAAACCAAGAACCACCTACGCAGCAAAACTGAATACAATGATACACAGAAAAAGATGGTCATTCAATGAAATAGAGGACTTTCAAGCATTCTTGATGAAAAACCCAGAACTGAACAGAAAATTTGACTTTCAAATACAAGAAGCAAGAGAACCATGAGAAGATAAACAGGAAAAAGAAATTATCAGGAACTTATTAAAGTTGAACAATTTATATTCCTATATGGAAAAATCATTGTAACTGATAAGACTTTTCTCAGTATGAGGATAGTTGAAGAGAATATATATGTATGTATGTATGTATGTATGTATGTATGTATAGGAGGATGTATATAAATACAAATATGTATATATACATACATGAGTGTATATATATATATATATATATATATATATATATGAGTGTGGACATTTGTATGTTCATGTATACATAGACAGAGGGCAAAAAAATGAGTTGAATATGAAGGGATGATATCTAAAAAATGAAATTAAGAAATAAGAGAGGAATTTATTGGGAGAAGAAGAAAGGGAAAGATAGATTAGAGTATGTTATCTCACATAAAAGAAGCAAGAGAAAACTTATAATAGAGGGGAAGAGCAGGAAGGTGAAAGGGAAGGGAACA
>JAQQSW010000104.1:36211-52702 GCA_028646575.1 Pseudocheirus occidentalis
TGGGACTCAGTGTTATGGTTTCTGAATAAAGACCTTGGTTCTGCCTTCCATGTGGAGAGTTTGCTATATTTTGTGATCCAAAACTACACCAATATATTCATAACCATCATGGGTGTTGTGAATATCTCATTATTGATACAGGAGGGAATAATATACACACTCAAAAGGATATCTTACCCTACAGGAAAATAGGGGGGGTAAAGGATAAGGCCAGGGGTAGGATAGAAGGGATGGCAGATTGCATGAGAGGGCCATTAGAAGCAAACATTTTTGGAAATGGATTGGGTCAAAGGAGAAAATAGATTAAGTGGGAGGGACAGGACAAGATGGAGGGACATATAGTTAGTCTTTCACAGTATAACTACTATGGAAATGATGTGGGTAACTACATGTGTACAATCTATATTGAATTGCTTATCTTCCCACTGGGGGTGGGTGATGAGGGAAGAGGGGAAAATAACTGGAACTCAAAGTTTTAAAAACAATTGTTTAAAATTTTGTGTTTTTAACATGCAATTGGGAAATAAGATATACAGGTAGTAGGGTATAAAAACCCATCTTGCCCTACTAGAAAGTTAGGAAGATGAAGGGGAAGGATAAAAGGGAAAACAGATTGGAGGAAGGGGTATTCAGTAGGCTTGCTATTTTGAGGTGAGGGTAGGGCAAAGACTGGGAGAGAAAAAATTGTAACTCAGAATCTTGTGGAAATGAATGTTGGAAAGTAAAAATAAATAATTTAAAAAAAAAAAAGAAAAAATATGCCACAAGTTAATATTCTTTTGAGTGACCAAGAATAGTCGATAACAAAGTTCACCTCTTACCATTTGTTGATTGTTGCTCAATTTTTTTGGTGGTGCCCGACTGTTCATGACCCTTCTTGTGGTTTTCTGGGCAAAGATACTTGAATTATTTGCTCTTCCCTTCCCCAGCTCATTTCACAAATGAAGAAAATTAAGTAAACAGGATTAAGTGATTTATCCATGGTCACACAGCCAATAAGTGTCTGAGGCCGGATTTACACTCAGGTCTTCCCAACTCCAAGCCCTGCTTTTTATCCACTGTAACACCTACCTGCCCCTCAGGTCTTTTTTTTTAATTGATATTGTTTTTGTAGTACCTCCATTTCAAAATGTATCCTTACTTACTGCCTTGCCAAGAAACTCAACTCTCTTTCTTTCAATTTTCATTCACCTCAACTTTTTGTTGATTTTGCCCCTCCAGAATTCAATTTGATGCATTATTTTAAAGTCGTTTGGAGGGGAATGTTGAACTGTTCATCTGGAATGCTCCCTCCACCCCACATCACCTTTTTAACATTCCTCATACACACACCCTCATCTCCTCTGACACAGTCACCACTTGAAGGTCGACCCAACTCACTCCATGCCTGGAAAAATGGCATCCAGGTTGCTGTTGGTTCATGCTTGCCTCAACTGTCTCCCCACTCCAACCCATCCTCTTTGCAACCACTAAAGTGATTTTTGGTAAAATGCTGGTGTGATCAAGTCACACATGCACATGCAGGCGCGCGCGCACACACACACACACACACACACACACACACACACACACACATGCTACTCCAAAAAAAAAAGTGGCTCACTATGGCCACTGGGTCAGATACACAGAATACTGTTTGGCATTCTAGCCCTGTCCTGCCTCTCCAGTCTCCTTAAACCACCCTCCCTAACACATACCCTCTGATCTAGTGGCAATAGGTTCGTGGCTGTTCCAAAAAAGATAGCTCTCCATCACTTAGCTACAGGCATTTTCTCTCCCTGTTCCACATAGGTTAAATGCTCCCCTTCCTCATCAACACTCAGGGGGTTTAATTTGCTTTCTTTTAGGCCATAGCAAAATTCTATCATGCACAGGAAGCTTTTCCAAACTTTTCTTAATTCTACTGCCTTCCCTCTTGCAATTATTTCCTATTTAGCCTATATATAGCTTATGTATGTGGGTGCATGTGTGAGTGTGTGTGTCTGTGTGTGTGTATGTGTGTACATGTGTGAAAGCTCCTCCAGGAAAGGCAGAGACTCTCTTTATTTCCTTTTGTATCTTCAGCACATCCACAGTACCTAGAACATGGTAGGTGCCGAAGAAATATTTGCTGAGTGATTGACTAACTGTATAGAGGGGAATGAAAAGTGAGAAGACTTGGAAATGTAGGAAGGGGTTAGGTAGTGATGGTCTTTAAAAGTCAAACAGGGCATTTCATATTTGATCCTGGGATCAGCAGGAAATGACTGGGATTTCTTATAGACATGATTATACTTATGATTTGGGAAATTTATTTGGCAGTTGAGTTTGACAACATGGATTGAAGGTGGGAGAGAGGTAGGTCAAGTAGACAATGAGAAGGCTCAAACATGATGTCAGACAGGCGCTAACAAAGGCCTGAATCAGAGTGGTAACTGTGAGCGGAGAGGAGAAATGCATAATAGATATCATGAAGGTAAAAACAATACAACCCAGCTACAGATTGCCTACTGGGGATAAGGACATTGCAAGCCTGGGTCACTGAAATCTATCCCTAGACCTTCTTCATTCGCCCTGGACCTCGGGTTAAGAACTCCTCACGCAGAGAATAAAAGAGAGAATATAACTGCAATACAATTTTTGGCCCCCATGGTTGATAGGGATGACCTGGATGAAGATCTAGTAAATAAAACTGAGGAAGAGTCGGGCAGGTGGGAGAAGAGCCAGCATAATACAATGGACACAGCAGGCCTTGGAGTCATGAGAAACAAGGAGTTATGTCCCGTCTATGTGAGCCTGAGCAAGTCACTTAACCCCTTAGCAGCCCAAGCAATGTGGTCTAAAACTATAAGATACAGACCAGATGCAAATGTTTAGGAACATTTTTATAGCTTTTCACTGCTCTCTACATTTCTTAAAGAGTTAGCATTTCATTCTCATGTTTCATCAGATGCTTTGAATATTTAGATCATGGATCCTTTGGAACTTGTGGTGTCTGAGGTATCATTCTGATTATTTACACTGGGGAGGAGAGGCATGATTCAGATTTCTCAGCAATTCAGGGCATATGTCATTTTCTGATGATAATACAGACCTTTCCAAAGGGATGTAGGATTGGGAAATTGAACATTAGGCAGGTTAGATTTTGAAAAAGTGTCTTCACTTTCCAGACATTCACTAGTCTGTTCCTGGACATCACTTGGAGATAAGTCACAGCTGTAGAGAGAGATGGCTTCTTAGGACTATTGGGAGAGTAGACCTTGGAATGACTGACAAGTGATAACAGCCTTTGCTTTTAGAACCTGTTGGCTGTAGTATCTTAAATGATATAGTCACTAATAGAGCAGATATGCTCCAGCTAAGGTGAGCCAGGCAGGGCTTTGTCCCAGGGAACCAATACTGAGAGGGTGAGAACATTTGTATTCTCACAGCTACTAGAAACAATAGATCTTAGAGCCTTGCTCACAAGAAGAAAAGGCTAAGTGGTCATGCAGTGCCTACTGACTTCCTCCTCTCTGTCCCTTGACAAAATGACTCCATCCCCTTGGAGCTCCTTTCTTGGGTGGCTCTTGATCCCTTACCTACCCCTAGTAGTTTCCTTAGCAGTTCCCCAAGGCCTCTATCTTCTAAATACAGAGCAAAGTCCTGGTCAACTCAAAGTGCCTTTGAATCACTTGATGTATCTGTCCCTGATGTCAGAATTTTAATTATGGTTCTGACCTTTCTGTTAGATACCTAGCACAGCTAAAGGATTCATTGTCCTGGCCACTGCTCCTACTCATCCCCCACCACACTGGCCTTAAAGCTCTAAACTAGTGCAAAGAGAAGAATATTCTCTTTCAAGTGATCTTGGCCACACTGTGGCCAGATGGAGAGGAGGAAGAGAGATACAGGGTCAGGAAAATCCAGGGAGGAGAACAATTGGCTCAGAAGAAGAGTGTGGTCAACAGTATCAGAGGTTTCAGAGAATTCAGAACAAGAAGACAGAAAAAAAGACAACAAAAATTTGAACTTAAATGGAATTATAATCTCAGAGAGAGCAGTTTATTTTGGGTAATGAAAGTGAGAGCCAAATTGTGGGGGAGGGGATGAGAAAGTAGAGACCGATGGATAGAGCATTTTTCTCAGAGATTGACCATGAAAGGAAGGAGACAGACAGACAGAAACACAGAAACACAAAGGCAATATAAGCATATAAGAGGGTTGAATAAAAGCATGCAGAGGAATTCCCAGGTGGCCTTACTGTGGGCCATGTGTGACTCAGTCCCCTTGGACCCTTAAGATGAAAAGCCAGTAAAGCAGGACTCAGATGTCCAGTGCCTGCCAGAAGTTGCAGCAAACCCTCAGCTGCACAGAGCCAGAAGAGCTGTTGTTCACTCAGCAGACACTCAGAAAGACATGTTGGGTCATTCTGAAGGTGCTGGGAAGCTGAGTAACACACACACAATACAGAATAGCCAGGGAATCAGATGGGTTTTTTTAAAATGAGGAAAGTGCACACATAATTGTAAGCAGCAGAAAAGGAAACATATGACATAGAGAGATTGAAAATTAGAAAAAGGCAGGAGAGGATAGAAGGCAAAAGCTATCAGAGGAGAAAGGAGAAGTGAATTAAGGGCCCAAGAAAAAGGACTGGGAGTCATAAGGAGAAAAACTACCTTCCATTTATTGTTCTTTGACCACCCTCTATCATATTGTAACAAAATAGAGAAAGAGAGAGAGAGAGAGAGAGAGAGGGAGGGAGGAAGATGGAGAGGTGAGTATAACATAGAAATTGTAGAACTAATTACCAATAGGCATTCTCAAATTTTTTTCAGTGAAAAATTGAGTTTACTTTTCTGGTAAAAGGGAGCGGGTATGAGAGGCCTCAGTAAAAAAGAGAAATCTTAGAAAAGATGCTGAATGGAGTGAAGCAGTGAGTCAGAAGAGTTCTGTGCCCAGTACCAGTTACTATAACAAAGATGGCAAATGGTAGTAGTACTTCCTTCCTGGAATTAGGTAAGGAATGCATGTATCCACAGGGCAAGGGAACAAGGGATTTTGATGTGGGAATGGATTTAAAGTGGAACTGGTTCACCTTTGGATCAAGATTTTGAAAGGAACAAAGTGAGTCAAGAGATGGAGTGAGGACCTGGGAAAAAGTGAATGCAGAAGTTGTGAGCCACAGGAAGAAATGGCAGTGTGCTACAGGGGATAGAATGCTGGACTTGGAGTCTGAAAAATAGGGGTGTGAATTCTGCTTATAACACTTCAGAGCTGTGTGGCCATAGGCAAGTCCTGTGATGTCTAAGAAATTTAGGCAATTCTTTCTGATTAAGCTGCTGAGTTACACTTGAGTTCTTACTGTTCTGAGACTATATTAACAAAATCATAGATCCTTGACAGATTTATGTATTGTGCTGTGTTATAACATGGAAGTGACTTTGGCTGGTTAGAACCTAAACATTAAATTATGCAGAACCAGAAAGTAATGGCTCTGTCAATGGACAGTGGTGACCATCTTAGCCTATAGCAGAGAGATGCATCACTAGTGGGGCTGTCTCCAGGTGTTGATTTCCCTTTGAATATAAGCTTAGAACACGTAGAACATGGTCCAATAAAGCATTGATGGATGGATCAACTATCTCCACTGATCAGAGTATCAGAGATGGAGAGTCAGTAGGGAAATCTGGGTCCATGTAGTCAAACCCATACATTGTGGAGATGAAGAGTATGATGTGAGAATATTGAAGTGACTTGTAAAAGGCCACACAAGGTGTTAGCATTAGAGGCAGGAATGGTCCCTGGTCCTCTACCCTCAAAGGCAGAGCTCCTTCAGTATTGCCATGTTGCTTCTGATATCATAAATCCCCAGTGTAAGGAACTGTAGGCACATGCTTCTACATCAGAAGTGAACAGCAATGTAGCCATGTTTCTTATACCCCAAATTCACAAACAAGAGCTACAAAATATGAAATGAAATCATCAGTGAGGATATTTGAGAATTGGAAACCAAGGTGGGTGTGCAGTGAGGCAGGAGCTACCGCGGCTTGGGACTAGGGGTATCCTGGAGCCATGATCAAGGTTGTGTATAACGACAGGCTGGGCAAGAAGGTCCCTGTGAAGTGCAAAACTGACGATTCAATAGGAGACCTGAAGAAAATGATTGCCGCTCAGACAGGGACCCATTGGAACAAGATTGTTTTGAAAAAATGGTACACAATCTTCAAGGACCATGTGACTCTTGAAGGATTATGAGATCTGTGATGGAATGAACCTGGAGCTTTATTACCAATAGGGGTAGCAACATCCTATCCCCCAAATCTGAATCTCTCTTCCCTTTTAAAAAATCTAATAAAATAACTTCAGTGCTGGTAAAAAAAAAATTGGAAAACAAAATGGGATTTGGGTGGAAGGTATTTTAGGCATCATCCTCCACACCATGTGGAGGATGTGAATTAGAGCATGGCTGGAGACATTGGTAAGAGGCTTGCAATGAACTTCACTAAGGCAATCCCTATTAGAAAAGAACATACAAGAAACTGCTGGCCTGTCTTGGCTCTGGAAGTTAAGAATCATTTTAATCATTATGTAGAATTTTTTCCTGCTAAGGGATTCCTGTCAAATTCATGAGAGTACTGAGTCCAAAAGGTGAAACCAGCTGGCTGATTTACCAGATCAACTTTGTCTTCTGCCTTAGTGAGGAATAAAGCACATTTGCTGATTTTCTGGAGCACTGGTGAGGAAACTACCACTATTTTTGATGCAAATTTCATTTGGATCTCCAACTGGTTTGAGGGTGAAGTTCTGTAGAATGCTGGTAAAGAATAGGAACAGCTCCATCTTAGCCAGGCCCTCTCCAAGACAAGACCGTTTTCCTGGGAAGAAACAAAATTTTGCTTAGAAATTTTCATGGAATATCATAGTGTCAGCCAAAGTGAAATAGACTATTGGACCAGGACAATAATGGGAGGAGGAGTTAAAAAAAAAAGGGCTACAGAGAAGCAGAAATGGTGAAAACTATTATCGTGACTTACATTTCAGTCATTAACGGTCACGGGGGGCAAGAAAGAATTCTCTGTTCATACTATTTTTCATACACTGAGCTCTTGTGCAGTATATCTTGCAATGGAGTCAGACTTCCACTAAAATGAGGGGACAAGTGAGGCGGCCAAGAGGCTCAGTTCATCTATTGAAATGTGTGAGAAGGCAGGGCACAGAAATACTAGAAAAGACAGTGGGTCACATGCCACAGTGGGGTGCTCTTTCCTTCAAAGAACTACCATGAGGAGGCTCAGGCAGAGGAGGGTAAGAGGGAGAACAGGATTCTTCTTCTAGAATGAAAGGAAGTGATGGGAAGGGTCTCTTTTTACCAATGGAAAAAGGCACAAAGTGGTCATTTTTCTTGAATTTCCCACTCTTATCCAGGAAGTGCTGAGGGTAAAACTGCTCAGGGTTGGAAAACTCTTTGCTGTCATTCAAGACCGGGGAGAGCAGGGGGAAGATTGTTGTGCCCTAGAAGGAAGAAATTCCAGGGAAGAGTCAGTTATCATCATGAATGTCCTTTGTTTGCCAGTCCCAAGAATCTTCAGTAACTCCCTATTGACTTGTGTACAAAATGCACACTCCTTTGTGTACACTATAGACTGGGATGTCAAATCATTGAGAATGTGCATAGACTCCAGTCTAGCTTTCCTGGATGATCTCCCTATTATACTCCCCATCATATCCTCCGTATGGTTGCAGCAAAACTGGTCCAACTGGTGTTCCCCATCAACAAGGCTCCCACTCTTATCTTCAAGACTTTATAATGGCTGTGTGAAGGCACTGCTTGTTCACTTGAACCTTTTAGAATCCCTAGCTTTCTTCAGGAATTGGCTTGGGTGCCCCCTCCTACTTCAAACCAAGGCTAAGGCCCTGAGTTCCTTATGCTCTCTCTCCCCTCAGTTCTTTGATCTATGCTTCATTTCTGCACTTCAGGGTCTGTGTGACTCTGGAGAAGTATGTGACTTCTTAGAGACCCAGGCTATGCTTAGAGTCTCAAGGAGCTTTCTCCTGAGTGAGTTTCTTCAGCTGGACATCACTCTGCTTATCAAATCACTCCTTGGATCTGAAGGAAAGAATATTTTGCATGGACTTTTCTGGTTCCAAATTGCACTCTCTCCAAGAGAAGCCAAAGTCCTCAATGGTTAAAGACCCTACTATTCTTGTCTTCTGTCAACAGCATTTGGCCCAGATAGTAGGTTTTTGCTGAAGCCTTTATTATTTGAACTGAACAATGTACTCAATGGGCTGTTTTAAATGTGAAATTAGGGGAATGACCCCTTCTTTCTTTCAGGGAGAATAGTTTTGCTCAACCATTGCTAGGAAACTTTAATATCATTCTGTTTAATTAAATCAATGCTTATTTAGAAAGCCCTGGAAAGCAGTACTTTTAGAATCTAAAAACATGTTCTAGCTCAGCTCCAACATTTTTTGATGACCTTGGTCAAGTCATTAGACCTGAGACTCAGTGCTTCCATCTCTGCAATGGGGCAGAAAATGGTATCTAATCAATCCACTTCACTGCCTAGTAAAAGATAATGAGTAAAATTTCTAATGAGCACTCTCAACTTTTCATTCCAAATGAGAAGCAAGGGAAACCAAATACAGAGATTCCCCTCATTCTTCATTGAGCTGCCTATATGTAACAAAAGCCTGCCTTAAGGAAAACTTCCCATGATATCACAACAATAGGAGTAGACTTTCTCATGTCTAAAATGAAATCACTGGACCAGATGATATTTAAGATCTCTTCCAACACTATAACCCATGGTACCATGACTTCTGACCTTTGGGAGGACATATTGTTGGAATTGTATGTCCTGGACCACTGCATGGGGCACGTTGAGAGGTACGAGGTCAATAAATCGTTGTATTTCATGCACCACAGCATCCGTATAGGGCATATCTTGTCTGTCCATTATGGAAGGAACTCGATGTCCAATCACACGATCAATTTCCTCATGAATTTTGGCTACACGTATAAAAACAGGAATAAGTATTGAGATTCCCAGTCTCTTGGGAATGCTCAACAGAGCCTGTGTGAAGTATCTGCCTATGATATGACTTAGGATGATTCTCAAATGGAGGCAGTCCTCCTTCTAAGGAGTCAAGGAGGAAAACGTTTTTGCAGAGGTAAACGGGGTGATTTTTGGTAGCTTAGTGGATAGGCATCAGGAAGAAAAGTGTTTATAATCTTGTTTAGACACTACCTGTGTAAATTCAGCCAAGGCATTAAGTCTATTTGAGTTTCCTTTTCCTCATCAGAAAAATGAGGATCATAAATTTTCTGTCTAGGGGCGGCTAGGTGGCGCAGTAAATAGAGCACCGGCCCTGGAGTCAGGAGGGACCTGAGTTCAAATCCGGCCTCAGACACTTAACACAAAAACTAGCTGTGTGACCTTGGGCAAGTCACTTAACCCCAACTGCCCTCCAAAAAGCAAAAAGCAAAAAAATAAAAATAAATAAATAAATAAATTTTCTGTCTACTAAGGTTCCCAACAGCTCTGAATCTATCATCATATGGCTTGTAAAATCAAAATAATAACTTCATCTTCCTTACACAGCATCAAATGAAATTATATATGTCAAATGATTTGAAAAACATTTATATTGATGTAATAGCAATTGAGTTTAGCAGATGCTTAGCACTTAGTAACTAAGGGCTAAGTATGGAAGGTGTGAGCCCTGTCCACTGTTGAGAAGGCATGAACTCCCATTTTGACATGGAAAAATGCTATTGGCTGAGACAGGAGGGCAGTGTGCATATAAAGAAGAATTCTAGAGACAGAGAGACAGAATTGGAATTTTCCAGCTGGAGGAAGCCGGATTGTCTCAGCATCTGGGAGATGGGCTGGAAGTGAGTTGGAGTTTTCTTGAGAGACAGACAGAGACAGAGACAGAGACAGAGACAGAGACAGAGACAGAGACAGAGAGAGAGAGAGAGAGAGAGAGAGAGCGTGTTTCTCTCCCAGCATCTGGAAGCTGACTGAGAAAAGAGATGGAATTTTCCTGAGACCAGAATCTGGTGAAGGCCACCCAGAAGGCAAATACTCCTTCTGAGTCCTAGGGCCAGATGAACTTCTGGAGGACTGAAGAAGCATGACCAGGATAAGACTTTCTTTGTTTGTGGCCTGGATGATTTTTGAGTTCCAGGTAGGGGGAGTGGTGAAGGGTTTGAGATGTGCTAGACGCTGTGAACTTCAGTGTGTGCCAGGAATTGCCCTGAGGAATGGACAAGGACCTGGGAGCTGTCTGCTTCTGAATCCAGGTGACCGTTTGATGGATTCAGGAAGAAGCTGGGACCATGGAAGGGGATCCAGAGAATCAGAGAGTCCACGCAGAGTCAAGATGAAGAAAAGGCCTCCCCTTGGACAAAAATGAGGTTTGCTGGACACCAAGGAGTGGAGAGTTTATGTGGTTTTCTAATGACTGTATTAGTGACTGTTATTTAGTAATTGGGAATCTAGCTTAGTGACTCATTGCTACATGACTGAGTTAATGTTGCCCCATGAATGGAAGATTGATATTGTATTAAGAATTGATTGAATGATTAAGTTAATGGTTGGCCCATGAGTGGAAAACTGATATATTGTGAATTGATTGAATGAATGTTTAAGTAATAAGGGTTTCCCCATTAGGGAAACCACATGATTATTCTTTTGTTCCTTGTTCTAAATATTGTGGCCACTGTAGTGAAAACTGTGTGGCCATTCTAATGTTAAGCTGTTAACGTTATTGTGACTTTCTGTGATAAGAGGTAATGTTGTGAATATTATATTGTGAATATTGTACAGAACCTGGAATTGTAATGGAATAAACAGGGTGTTCACTATTACTGTGTAATCCAAATCTTAAAAGCTGTTCACAGTAGCATTGTTTTGGGAATCTGCTGGCACATGGCATTACATTTGATGCTGCCCATTATTGTCAAGGAAAGTAGATGCCTTCATTTGAATTTGATAGTGATGGTTTGGAAAATGGGAATGGAAATGTGTTGGTTTAAACCTTTCACCTGGTGTATAGGCATAGAATGTCAGCTTTAGAAATACCATGTTTTCACCTAAGGTCATCTATAGTTGAACAGGAATCCTGTTTCTAATGGGATGAACAAGGATTCATCCAATCTTTGCTTGAGAACTTCCAATAAGTGAGAACTCATTACCTCCAGGGCAGCTGGATGGGCTTTGGGGGAAATTTAAGATTGGCAAGACTTTCCTTGCATGAAGCTTCCATTTGTCAATTTCAGCTTCTATCCATGGTTCCCAGTCCTGCCTCTTTGGATCTAGCAGAACCAGCCCCAGAAGAATACAGGCCATTTCAGGAAAGGTGAGGAAGGGGGTGTCATATGAGTCTTTGCATCCTAAAGAGAGAACTGAGAGTGCACAGTAGGAGCCTTATGCAAGTGGGCTAAAAATGAATTGGAATTCACATAACTGATCTTCACATATTTAAATAATTATCAGGTCTTATTCAAGTGTCTGATTTTCTTAAATACTCTCCTTTCTGAACTTTTACTGATCTGTGTAGGACTCATGCAAATCCAAAAACTGGAAAAGTGGGGTCAGCTCCTGAGCTAGAGAGAGAGCTGGGAAAGCAAGCCAATTGTGTAAGCATGGCAGTTCTTGTGCCTTACCTTGGACCTCAGGATGTTTCAGAATGAGCAACAGGCCATGTCTTAGAGTACGGCTGGTTGTCTCTGTTCCTGCACTGAATAAGTTTCCTCCAGTTATTATTAGATTCTCCAAGTCAAATTCTGACTCAGGATTATCTTTTTCCTAAAAGAGAGGTAGAAAATAATGAAGTAATGAGAGACAGCAGGGAAAGCCATTAATAACCATATGAAGGGGGCGGCTAGGTGGCACCGTGAATAGAGCACCGGCCCTGTAGTCAGGAGTACCTGAGTTCAAATCCGGCCTCAGACACTTAACACAAAAAAACTAGCTGTGTGACCTTGGGCAAGTCACTTAACCCCAACTGCCCTCCAAAAAAAAAAAATAACCATATGAAGTACATAAAGTTTTTCCTGGGATATCTCCCCCACCTTCATTTGCCTACTCTGAGTGACAAGAACCTCTCAAATGCCCTTACTCTTCCATTGCCCAATTATAGGCTTGTCCTTCCCAGGCAACCTTCTTCCCCTCAAACAATATGGCACAATGGGTCAACATTAGACTCTGAATAAGGAAGATCTGGATTTAAATTCAGCTTCAGCTAAGAGGTGTGTTTGTGTCCATGGGAATGCCTCTTAATTTCTCAAAGTTCCAGTTTCTTTAAATGCAACAGGAGAGGGTTGATTCCATTTCACACCTCTTTTTGCTATCAGTGATATGTATAGCAAGGAGAGGATCCGATCAAGTAATTCACTTAAAACTTTAACAACCTGGTAAGTGACTCTTATACTGATATTTTCAACATAAAATGGGACATTATCTTTGTAAACCAACATCAAAGAAGAAATTTCAGATTATCCAAATGGGGAACTGAGACAAATTTTTTGCAGTGGAGAGAATGCAGAATTTCAAATTTTGTAGGGAAAATGAACTTGATCCAGACAAACTGTGATTGATCAGAAATTTCCTTTTCAAAATCTCCCTTAAATGGTAATCCAGTCTCGGTTTAAAGACTTCCACAGATCGGGAACTTGCTATTTAAAAAAGAAGTTCATTCCAATCTTGAACATTATCCCCCTTATGTGGAAATGAAATGTGTCTCTGTAATTTCAAACCACTGCTGAGTTTTGTCTTCTGGAAGTGAGGAAGCAAAAGCATTTTAATACATTTGTGTGGCAGCCCTTAAAGTTACATAGCTGCTGAGGTCCCTTTCAAATCATGAATTCTGTGAACTTCTATGAAACACACAAGTTTATACGTATTACAACTTGGAAGAACCTTGGAGATCACTGGGTCAAACATACTCATGTTACATAAAAGGACATTGTGACCTTGAAAGGTGAAATGATTTTTTTTCCCAAGGTCACAGAGGAAAAATGGAAAACAGTAGATGGTGGAACCATTTTACCTGGAATAAAAATGAAGCTGTCTATGAATTTTTTTTAAGGATCTGGGGTGGCTAGGTGGGGCAGTGAATACAGCACTGGCCCTGGAGTCAAGAAGACCTGAGTTCAAATCCAGCCTCAGTCACCTAACACAAAAAACTAGCCATGTGACCTTGGGCAAGTCATTTAACCCCAATTGCCCTACCTTCCTTCCTCCAAAAGGCAAAAAAAAAAAAGGCTCAGACAAAGTTTGGGTAGAAGTTCATTTTCTACTCAAATCAATCTTCTATGAAACTCATAGAGAGGGAAAACGAGCAAATAATCTAGACCAAGATATAAAATAATAAATATAGACTTTATAATTAAGAACAGCTACTCAGGAATCTGTGATAAATGAGAAAAGAATGAAGTATCATAGGACTCAGAGAAATAAAGGAACAATACAGGAGAGGCAGCCAGGTGGCACAATGGATGGAGTGCTGGACTTGGGGTCAGGAAGACTGAGATCAAATCCAGCATCAAAACTGTCTAGCTTTATGAGCCTGAGCAAGTCATTTCATTTCTGTCAGCCTTCATTTCATCATCTCTACAATGGGGATAATATCAGCATCTACCTGCTGGTGTTGTGAAGAACGAGTGAAATAATATTTGTAAAGGGCTTTGACATTTTTGAAGCATCATATAAATGCAATAGCTGTGATTGCTAAAATGTTTCACAAGCAGAAAAGAATTAAAAGAAGAGCAGGCTAAAATAACAGGATTCAAAAATGAAACGCTGAGTAGACAATTTGGAACATGTGATGAATAATGTGGCTAAATAATGTGTAGATTATCTTAAGGTGAAACTAGCTGATCTGATACTAGAACATAATGAAAAATGCACTATTGTAAAAACTGAAGACAAAATAATTATAGAAAGAATTCTGAGGCTATCCAAAAGAACAAAGCATCGGGTTTAACACATCAGAAATGTAGTGATCAAACACTGTATTTTCAACCACAATGTATTTGGGGCAATGAAAACAGAGCTGTTCACCTATCGAGAAAAATAAATATGAATAGGTCAGGACTACTCCTCCTCTCTGAGAAATAAGGAAGAGAATAGAAAACAGCAATATTAAAATGAGGAAACTGGGTTTTAGACCAAATAACTCATTCTGCAAATATGAGCTTAATCACACATGTAATAAGATTGACTTACAATTATGAACATTATGAAATTAAACAATTTTAAAAGATTAATGAACTCATATCAATTCAATTGTCAGTCATCAGCACATAGGACCACTGATGAAGAATCCTAACTGCATTCAAAAATAGAGTTGATGAAATAATTTGCAGAATAAGACACATATTTTTGGACATGGCCAACATGAAAACTAACTTAACTTAATGATGCTCATGTGCTAACAAGGGTTTTGTTTCTTTTGTTCACTGGGTTGGGAGAAATGAATATATCATCAAACAAGATGGATGTACAGAAAAAAAAAAAGTTGTATATCAGGCATTTCCTAATAGTAATGTCAAAATGAGCCAGGTAGACAATTAGGAAAAGTTCAAACTAGACAAGCATAAGGTAAATAAATTAATGAGAAAATATTAAGCAACATAATCAATACTCTTATGCTTTTGTGCCAATTAAACACTATTTTTTAAAAAAATCTTCCATTGGTTCAGGGCCAGTGAAAAAAGACAAAAATATAGTGAGGTGAAAGGAACAAGGCGGCAATGTTTCTAGGGAGGGGATTGAAATAGTCTTAGTATCAACCTGGAAAAAAGTCTCTAGTGAACATTTCAGTGCTCTATGTTGAGTGCTTTGCTGTTTAACAGTTTTATCAGTATATTAAGTCATTCAATCAACAAATAGGTAAGAAATATTTCATATGTGCCAGGCAGAGCACTAGTAGGGGGATAGAAAGGCAAAGGATAAAAATAGGAGACTTTCTACTCTGTAGGAATTCACATTCCACTGAAGGAATACAGCACATTTAAAGAGAAGTTCCCATGGGATCTGTAGGAAACAAATACCTAGAGAATTTTAGTTGGGTCACTAATAAGAAAAGGCTGCTTGAAGGAGGTAGCAGCTACATATGGGAGGATATCAAGGCTGAAGTCAGACTGTATAAAGGCAAAGACACAAAAGAAGGGATATTCTGTATAGAGAACAACGAAGAGGCCAGTTTGGGTGGAAAAAAAGAGAGTGTAAGGGGATAAATGCATAACTACCTTAGAAAAAGAGGCTCAGGTCAGCTTCGGAAGGGCATTAAAAGCCAAACAGGTGAAATTATGTTGTGTCTCAGGATCCCTGAAGCCTATTAATCATGGGAATGAACCAGGGAGTCTTACATGTTATGTATCTTTGCAGATTTGTGAAGACTGGACTGACACTGGATAAGAGAGAATTGTCACTGTCCTTGTGAGAGATGATGTTGAACTGAACTAGGGTGGTTGAGGTATGAATACAGAAAAAAGGGTTAAGGATTACTGCCATGATGGGGTTCCAAGTGAGGAGGGGAAGAAGACATTCACATGCTTTCTACTCTTCCCTCATATACTTTCCTCCCCATTGACAGGCGTTATTTGGACATGTTAGATCCATTGGGAAAGAGGATTTCCTGTTAAGTCTTCCCAAAATGACTGTTCCTTGGACAGGAGATTTAATCCATTGCGTTAGGTTGTGAAGAGATCAAGGAAATCAGTATTTATCAAACATTTGTCCTGTGCAAGGCCCTGTGGTGGGCACCTTACAAATATTACCACATTTGTGACAAAATAGGAAAGTGACAAATGCTGAAGAGGATGTGGAAAAATTGAAACATTAATGCATTGTTGGTGGAGCTGTGACCTGATACAACCATTCTGGAGGGCAATCTAGAACTATGCCCAAAGGGCTATAAATAATAGCATACCCTTTGCCCCAGTAATACTACTTCTGGGGTTGTATGCCAAAGAGATCATAGAATGGGAGGAAGACCCATTTGTATAAAAATATTTATTGCAGCTTGTTGTAGGCCAAGACTTTCAGGGTCCTTGGCCACATTAGCTCCCCAGTTCTACAAAGGTCATTAGGCAGATATCAAGGAAAGTATAATCTTGTTGGGTGGATGCTCTCATTGGCTTCATGAATATCTAAAGAAAGTACCAAGTTAATTTGCAAGTCTTGATTGTAACACCCTGCTTGTGCCTCTGGATATGGTCCCTGATAAAGAACTTAAGGAGTGATTGGCTTTGGGTTGGGGTAGAGAAAGATAGAGACCAAGGGTGGCTCCTTGCATTCTGTTAAGGGTATATAAACCTTATATCTTCCATGTATCTTTGGCTCTGTATGAAATACTTCTGCAATAAACAGGCTATGAAATATACCCCTGTCTCTCTCCCTCTTTCTTATTCAGCTAGAAACACGCTCTCCCTCCCTCCCTCCCTCTCTTTCTCTCTCCCTCTCTTTCTCTCTCTCTCTCTCTCTCTCTCTCTCTCTCTCTCTCTCTCTCTCTCTC
>JAQQSW010000104.1:53202-88643 GCA_028646575.1 Pseudocheirus occidentalis
TTGGGTCATTGAAAAGACCAAATGAGGTAGCATTTTTTATCATTGATTTGTTTACTTACTTTTAGTTGACAAGATTCAGTTCCACAATCTCTTGAATTTCAAATTTTCTCTCCTCCCTCTCCCCGCCCCCTAAGGCAGCATGTAATCAAGTATAGGATTCACAAACACTTTCACACTGGACATTAGTCTGGTTGCATAGAAGAGTTGTAACCAATGGAACGAGCAATGGGAAAAAGAAAGAAAACCAAACAGGAAAAGAATGAAAGCATGTAGTTTGCTTCAGTCTTCATTTAAATTGTGTTCTTTCTAGATCTTTCTCTGAATGTTGACATCTCCCTCCACCCTGAGACTTGTAGAGTTGTCTTATAACTGTGTGTTCCTGAGAAGAGGCCAGTTTATAAAAGCTGGTCATCACACCAACGTTGTGTCTGTGACTGTGTACAAATTTTTCCTGGTTCTGCTCTTCTCACTTAGCCTCAGTTTGTATAAGCCTCTCCAGATAATTATGAAGTCCATCTCCTTCCCATTTCTTATAGCACAATAATATTCCATTACTTTAATATACCACAGCTTGTTTAGTCATTCCCCAGTTGATGGGCATCCCCTCAATTTCCAGTTTCTTGCCACCATAAAGAGCACTGCAATAAATATTTTTGTACTTATGGGTCTTCCTCCCATTCTATGATCTCTTTGGCATACAACCCCAGAAGTAGTATTATTGGGTCAAAGGGTATGCTATTATTTATACCCTTTTGGGCATAGTTCCAGATTGCTCTCCAGAATGGTTGTATCAGTTCACAGCTCCACCAGCAATGCATTAGTGTTTCAATTTTTCCACATCCTCTCCAGCATTTGTCATTTTCCTATTTTGTCACAAATGAGGTAATATTTGTAAGGTGCTCAGCACAGGGCCTTGCACAGAACAAATGTTTGATAAATGCTGATTTCCTTGATCTCTTCACAACCTATCACAATGGATTAAACCTTCCATCCAAGGAACAATCATTTTGGGAAGAGTGAACAGGAAATCCTCTTTCCCATTGTATCCAACTTGTTCAAATAACTCCTGTCAACATGGAGGAGGGTGTAGGAGGAAAGAGTAGAAAGCATGTGAATGTCTTCTTCCCCTCTCCACTTGAAACCCCATCATGGCAGTAATCCTTAACCCTTTTTTTTTCTTTCTGTATTCATACCTCAACTACCCTAGTTCAGTTCAACATCATGTCTCACAAGAAGAATGACAATTCTCTCCTATCCAGAATCTCAGTCCAGTCTTCACAAATCTGCAAAGATACATAATGTGCAAGACTCCCTGGGTCATTTCCATGATCAACAGACTTCAGGGCTCCTGAGACACAACATAATTTCACCTGTTTGGCTTTTAATGCCCTTCAGAACCTGACTTGAGCCTCTTTTTCTAGGCTAGTTATGCATTTATCCCCTCACACCCTCTTTGTTTCAGCCAAACCAGCCTCCTCATTGTTCTCTGTACAGAATATCCCTTCTTTTGCCTCTTTGCCTTTATACAGTCTGACTTCAGCCTTAAAATCCTTCCACATGTAGCTGCTACCTCCTTCAAGCAGCCTTTTCTTATTCCTCCTGTTGTTAGTGACCCACCCAAAATTCTCAAGGCATTTGTTTTGTACAGATCCCATGGGAACGTCTCTTTAAATGTGCTTTATTCCTCCAGTGGAATGTGAACTCCTACAGGGTAGAAACTGTCCTGTTTTTATCCTTTGCCTTTCTATCCCCACTCCTAGCACTCTGCTTGTCACATAAGGAATATTTCTTACTTATGTGTTGATTGGGTGATGGGATATACTGATAAAAGTGTTAAACAGCAAAGAACTAAACATAGAGCACTGAAGTGTTCACTAGAGGCTTTCTCCCAGGTTGGTACCAAGACAACTTCAATCCCCTCCCTAGAAACATTGTCTCTTTGTTCCTTTTGCTTCACAATATGTTTGCCTTTTTCAGTGGCCCTGAATGAATGGAAGATTTTTTAAAAATAGCGTTTAATTGACTCAAAAGCATAAGAGTATTGATTATGTTGCTTAATATTTTCTCATTAATTTATTTAATTTATGCTTGTCTTTTTTGAACTTTTCTAAGTCATCTCCCTGGCTCATTTTGACATGCTATTAGGAAATGCCTGATACACAACACTTCTTTTTCTATATGCCCATCTTGTTTGATCAACTATTTATTTCTTCCCACCCAATGAAGAAAAGAAACAAAACCCTTGTTAGCACATGAGCATCATTAAGAAAAATTAATTTCCATGTTGGCTTTGTCCAAAAATTGTGTCTTACTCTGGAAACTATTTCATCAACTCTGTTTTAGAATACAGGTAGGATTCTTCATCACTGGTACAATGCACTGATGACTGACAATTGAAGTGATATGAGTTCATTAATCTTTTAAAATTGTTTAATTTCACACTGTTCATGGTTGTAAGTCAATCTTATTGCATGTGTGATTGAGCTCATATTTGCAGAATGAGTTATTTAGTCTATAATCAATCTCCTCTTATTTTAATATTGCTGTTTTCTATTCTCTTCCTTATTTCTCAGAGAGGAGGAGTAGTCCTGACCTATTCATATTTATTTTCCTCAATAGGCGAACAGCTCTGTTTTCATTGCCCCAAATACATTGTGGTTGAAAATACAATGCTTGTTCACTACCTTTCTGGTGTGTTAAACCAGATGCTTCATTCTGTGGGATAGCCTCTGAATTTCCTCTATAATTATTTTGTCTTCAGTTTTCACAATTGTGCATTTTTCATTATGTTCTAGTACCAGATCAGCTAGTTTCACCATAAGAGAATCTACATGGTTTTTAGCCACATTATTCATCACATGTTCCAAATTGTCTACTCCTTGTTTAATTTTTGAGTCCTTTATTGGAGCCCACTCTTCCTTTTATTTCTTCTTTTAATTCTTTTCTGCTTGTGGAACACTTTAGTCATCATAGCTATAGCATTTATATGATGCTTCAAAAACTTCAAAGCCCTTTACAAATATTATCTCACGTGTTCATCACAACACCAGCAGGCAGATGCTGATATGCCCATTTTAGAGATGATGAAATGGAGGCTGACAGAAATGAAATGACTGATAGCTAAAAGAGGCCTGAAATGGATCCAACTCTCTCCAGTTGCAGTTGAAGAAACTGGAACCTTGAGGAATTAAGAGTCATTACCATGGACACATACACACCTTTTAGATGAGGCTGAATTTAAATCCAGATCTTCCTGATACAAAGTCTAATGTTCTACCCACTGTGCCATATTGTTTGAGGGGAAGAAGGTTGCCTGAGAAGGACAAGCCTATGGTTGGGCAGTGGAAGAGTGAGGGCATTGGAAAGGTTATTGTTTCTCAGGGTAGGCAAATGAAGGCGGGGAAGAGATCCTAGAGCAAACTTTATATACTTCACATAGTCATTAGTGGCTTTCCTTGATGTCTCTCATTGCTTCATTATTTTCTGCTTCTCTTTTAGGAAAAAGATAATCCCCAGTCAGAATTTGATTTGGAGAATCTAATAATAACTGGAGGAAACTTATTTGGTGCAGGAACAGAGACAACCAGTCGTACTCTAAGACAAGGCCTACTGCTCATTCTGAAACACCCTGAGGTCCAAGGTAAGGCACAGGAAATATCATGCTTACAGAATAGGCTTGCTTTCCCAGCTCTCTGTCTTGCTTAGGAGCTGACCCCACTTTTTCGGTTTTTAGATTTGCATGACTCCTACACAGATCAGGAAAAGTTCAGAAAGCAGAGTATTTAAGAAAATAAGACACTTGAATAAGACCTGATAGCTATTTAAGTATGTGAAGGTCAGTCATGGTAATTTCAATTCATTTTTAGCAAACTTGTATAAAGCTTGTACAGTGCACTCTCAGTTCTCTGCTTAGGATACAAAGACTCAGATGACACCCCCTTCCCTACCTTTCCTGAAATGGCCTACATTCTTGCAGGGATGGTTCTGCTGGTTCCAAAGAGGCAGGACTAGGAACCATGGATAGAAGCTAAAATTGACAAATGGAAGCTTCATGAAAGGAAAGACATGTAAGGAAAAACTTAAAGTGACCCCAAAGCCCATCCAGCTGCCCTGGAGGTCATGAGTTCTCACTTGCTGGAAGTTCTCAAGCAAAGACTGGTTGAACCTTTGTTCATTCCATTAGAAACAGGATTCCTGTTCAACTATCTATGATCTTAGATGAAAACACGGTATTTCTAAAGCTGACATTCTATGCCTACATACCAGGTGAAAGGTTTAAACCAACAAATTCCCATTTCTATTTTACAAACCATCACTATCAAATTCAAATGAAGACATCTACTTTCCTTGACAATAATGGGTGGCATCAGTTGTAATGCCATGTACCATGGCAGATTCCCAAAAGAATGTTACTGTGAACAGCTTTTAAGATGTGGATTACACAGTAATAGTGAATACTCTCTTCATTCCACTATAATTCAATGTTCAGTACAATATTCACAGTATTACATCTTATTACAGAAAGTCACCACAGAGTGTTTATAACAGCTTAATATTAGAATGGCCACATAGTTTTCACTACAGTGGCCACAATATTTAGAACAAGGAACAAAAGAATAATCATCTGATTTCCTTAAGGGGGAAACCCTTCTCACTTAATCATTCTTTCAATCAATTCACAATATATTAGTTTTCCACTCATGGGGCAACCATTAACTTAATCATTCAATCAATTCTTAATACAATATCAATGTTCCACTCATGGGGCAACCATTAACTTAATCAGTCAGTCATGTAGCAGTGAGTCACTAAGCTAGATTCCCAATGACTAAATATCATTAGTCCCTAATACAATCTTTAGAAAACCACACAAACTCTCCACTCCTTGGTGTCTAGCAAACCTCAGTTTCATCCAAGGGGAGGCCTTTTCTTCATCTTGACTCTGGGTAGTCTCTCTGATTACCTGGATCCCGTTCCACGGTCCCACCTCCTTCTTAAATCCATCAAACAGTCACCTGGATTCAGAATCAGACAGATGCCAGGTTCTTGTCCAGTCCTCAGAGGTAGACAACTCCCAGGTCCTTGTCCTGTCCTCAGGGTAAACGATGAAGTTCACAGGGTCCAGCACATCTCAAACCCTTCACAACTTCTCTTTCCTGGAACTTAAGGATTATCCAGGTCATGAACAAACAAAGTCTTATCCTGGTCATGCTTCTTCAGTCTTCCAGCAGTTAAGCTGGCCCTAGCACCCAGAAGGAATATCAGCCTTCTGGGAGGCCTTCACTGAATTCTGGTCTCACAAAAACTCCATCTCAGGTCTCAATCAGCTTCCAGATGCTGGGAGGGAAACTCTGTCTCTGTCTCTGTCCCCCTCCTCCCCTCCCCATCTCCTCTCTCTCTCTCTGTCTCTCTGTCTCTCTCTCTTTTTCTCTCTGTCTCTGTCTCTCTCTCTCTCTCTTTCTCTCTTCCTGTGTGTCTCTCTCTGTCTCTTTCCCTCAATAAAAGTTCAACTCACTTCTAGCAGCTCAGCTCCCAGATGCTGAGACAATCCTGCTTCCTCCAGCTGGAAAATTCCGATTCTGTCTCTCTGTCTCTATAATTCTTCTTTATATACAGCACTGGCCTCCTGTCTCAGCCAATAGCCTTCTTCTACACCAACAGGGGAGTTCATGTCTTCTCAACAGTGGAAAGGTTCACACTTTACATACTTAGCCCTAAGTTACTAAGTACTACTTAGCCCTAAGTTACTAAGTGCTAAGTATCTGCTAAACTCGATTGCTATTACATCAATATAAAAGGTTTTCAAATCACTTGACATATATAATTTCACTTGATGCTGTGTAAGGAAAGGGAAGTTATTTCCATTTTACAAGCCATATGATAATAGATTCAGAACTGTTGGGAACCTGAGGAGACAGAAAATTTATGATCCTCATTTTTGTGATGAGGAAAAGGAAGTTCAAATAGACTTAATGCCTTGCCTGAATTTACACAGATAGTGTCTAAAGAAGAATATAAATGCATTTCTCCTGATACCTATCCACTAAGCCACAGAAAATCATCCCATTACCTCTGCAAAAACCTTTTCCTCCTTGACTTCTCAGGAGGACTGCCTCCATTTGAGAATCACCCCAAGTTATATCATCAGGCAGATACTTCACACAGGCTCTGTTGGGCATTCCCAAGAGACTGGGAATCTCAATACTTATTCCTGTTTTTGTATCTGTAGCCAAAATTCATGAGGAAATTGATCATGTGATTGGACATAATCGAGTTCCTTCCATAATGGACAGACAAGATATGCCCTATATGGATGCTGTGGTGCATGAAATACAACGATTCGTTGACCTCATACCTCTCAATGTGCCCCATGCAGTGGTCCGGGACACCCAGTTCCAACAATATGTCCTCCCAAAGGTTAGAAGTCATTTTACCATGGTTTCTAGTGTTGGAAGAGATCTTAAATATCATCTGGTCCAGTGATTTCATTTTAGACATGAGAAAGTCTACTCCCATTGTCATGATATCATGGGAAGTTTCCCTTAAGGCAGGCTTTTGTTACATATAGGTAGCTGAATGAAGAATGACAGAAATGTGTGTATTTGGTTTCCCTTGCTTCTCATTCACTACAGAAATGCTTTGGAATGAAAAGGTGTCAGGAAAAATAACAGTAAGATTGTTCATTGGAAATTTTACTCATCTTTCACAAGGCAGTGAAGTGGATTGTTTAGATACCATTTTGTGTCCCATTGCACAGATGGAGGCACTGAGTCTCAGGTCTAATGACTTGACCAAGGTCATTTAAGAATGTTGGAGCTGAGCTAGAACATGTTTTTAGATTCTAAAAGTACTGCTTTCCAGAGCTTCCTAAATAAGCCTTGATTGAATTAAATTGAATTTTCCTAGCAGTGGTTGAACAAAACTATTCTCCTTCAAAGAAAGAAGGTGGCATTCCCCTAATTTCACATTTAATACACCCCATGAGTACATTGTTCAGTTCAAATAATAAAGGCTTCAGCAAAAACCTACTATGTGAAAATTTCTGGGCCAAATGCTCTTGGCAAAATACAATAACAGTAGGGTCTTTAATCAGTGAGGACTTTGGCTTCTCTTGGAGAGAGTGCAATTTGGAAACAGAAAATTCCATGCAAAATATTCTTTCCTTCAGATCCAAGGAGTGATTTGATAAGCAGAGTGATTTCCAGCTGAAGAAACTCCCTCAGGAGAAAGCTCATTGAGACTTTAAGAATAGCTTGGGTCTCTGACAAGTCACATACTTCCCCAGAGTCACACACTCTGAAGCGCAGACATGAAGTATAGATCAAAGAACTGAGGGGAGAGAGAGCATGGGGAACTCAGGGCCTTAGCCTTGCCTTGAAGTAGGAGGGGGCACCCAAGCCAATCCCTGAAGAAAGCTAGGGATTCTAAAAGGTTGAAGTGAACAAGGAGTGCCTTCACACAGCCATTAGAAATACTTGAAGATAAGAGTGGGAGCCTTGTTGATAGGGAATACCAGTTGGACCATTTTAGGTGCAACCATAAGGAGGGTATGATGGGGATTATAATGGGGAGATCATCCAGAAAAGCTAGACTGGAGCCTATGTACATTTTTCAATGATTTGACATCCTAGTCTATACTCTACAGAAAGGAGCATGCATTTTGTACTAGAGTCAATAAGGAGTCACTGAAGATTCTTGGGACTGGCAAACAAAGGACATTCATGATGATAACTGACTCTTCCCTGGAATTTCTTCCTTCTAGGGCACAACAATCTTCCCCCTGCTCTCCCCGGTCTTGAATGACAGCAAAGAGTTTTCCAACCCTGAGCAGTTTGACCCTCAGCACTTCCTGGATAAGAGTGGGAAATTCAAGAAAAATGACCACTTTGTGCCTTTTTCCATTGGTAAAAAGAAACCCTTCCCATCACTTCCTTTCATTCTAGAAGAAGAATCCTGTTCCCCCAATTACCCTCCTCTGCCTGAGCCTCCTCATGGTAGTTCTTTGAAGGACACAGCACTCCACTGTGGCATGTGACCCACTGTCTTTTCTAGTATTTTTGTGCCTTGCCTCCTTCTTAGACATTTCAATAGATGAAGTGAGCCTCTTGGCTGGCTCACCTGTCCCCTCATTTTAGTGGAAGTCTGACTCCATTGCAATATCTATTGCACAAGGGCTCACTGTGTGAAAAATAGTGTGAAGAGGGAATTCTTTCTTGCCCCTCGTGACCATTAATGACTGAAATGTAAGTCACAATAATAGTTCTCACCATTTCTGCCTCTCTATACCTTTTTTTTTTTTTACTCCTCCCATTATTGTCCTGGTCTAATAGTCTATTTCACTTTGGCTGACACTATGATATTCCATGAAAATTTCTAAACAAAATTTTGTTTCTTCCCAGGAAAACGGTCTTGTCTTGGAGAGGGCCTGGCTAAGATGGAGCTGTTTCTGTTCTTTACCACCATTCTACAGAATTTTACTCTCAAACCAGTTGGAGATCCAAATGAAATTAGCATCAAAAATAGTGGTAGTTGGCTCACCAGTGCGCCAGAAAATCCGCAAATGTGCTTTATTCCTCACTAAGGCAGAATCCAAAGCTGATTTGGTAAATCAGCCAGTTGGTTTCATCTTTTGGACTGAATACTCTAATGGATTTGACAGGAATCCCTTTGTGGGAAAAAAATTCTACATAATGAATAAAATGATTCTTAATTTCCAGAGCCAAGACAGGCCAGCAGAGTTTCTTGTATGTTCTTTTGTAACAGGGGTTGCCTTATAGAAGTTTATGTGCCACCCTCTCACCAATGTCTCCTGTCATACTTTAACTCATACCCTCAATTCTAGTTTTATGGTTGTGGAGGAAGATGTCTAAAATATCTTCCACCCAAATCACATATTGGTTTCCAATTTTCAAATATCCTCCCTGATGATTTTATTTCATGTTGCGTACGTCTTTTTTTTTTTTTTATGAATTTGGGGTATAAGAAACATTGCTATATTGCTGTTCAGTTCTGATGTAGAAGTGTTTGCCTGCACTTCCACACATTGGGGATTTATGATGTCAGAAGCAATATGATAACACTGAAGCAACCCTGCTTTTGAGGACAGAGGACCAGAGACCATTCCTGCCTCTAATACTAACACCTTGTGTAGCCTTTTACAAGTCACTTCACTATTTATTCCCACATCATAGTCTTCATCTCCATAATGTATGGGTTTGACAACATGGACCCAAAATTCCCTACTGACTCTCCATCTATGATATTCTGATCAGTGGAGATAGTCAATCCATCCCTCCAAGTTTCATTGGACCATGTTCTAAGCTTATATTCAAAGGAGAATCAGCACCTGGAGACAGCCCCACTAGTGATGCATTTCTCTGCTATTGGCTAAGACGGTCACCACTGTCCATTGACAGAGCCATAACTTTCTGGTTCCGCATAATCTAATGTTAAGTTCTAACCAGCTAATATCACTTCCATGTTACAACACAGCACAATACATAAATCTGTCAAGGATCTATGATTTTGTTGGTATAGTCCCAGAACAGTAAGAACTCAGTGTAATTCAGTAGCTAAATCTGAAAGAATTGTCATCATGAGACTCGCCTCTGACCACACAGCTCTGAAGTGTTATAAGAAGAATTCACACCCATATTTTTCAGACTCCAAGTCCAGCATTCTATCCCCTGTAACACACTGCCATTTCTTCCTGTGGCTCACACCTTCTGTATTCACTTTTTCCCAGGTCCTCATTCCATCTCTTGACTCACTTTGTTCCTTTCAAAATCTAGATCCAAAGGTGAACCCGTTCCATCTTAAATTGACCCCCACGTCAAAATCCCTTGTTCCCTTGCCCTGTGGAGACATGCATTCCTTACCTAATTCCAAGAAGTAATTACTCCTACCATTTACCTTCTGTGTTATAATAACTGGTACTGGACACAGAACTCTTTTCTTACTTACAGCTTCACTCCATTCAGCATCTTTTCTAAGATTTCTCTTTTTTAAATAGGCCTCTCATACCCTGCTCCCTTTTACCAGAAAAGTAAACTCAGTTTTTCACTGAAAAAATTTGAGAATGTTTATTGGTAATTAGTTCTACAATTCTATGTTGTAAATCACCTCTCCATCTCCCTCTCTCTCTCTCTCACTTTATTTTGTTACAGTATGGTAGAGGATGGTGGAAGAACAATAAATAAATGGTAGTATTTCTCCTTACAACTCCCAGCCCATCTTCTTAAATCACTTCTCCTCCTTTCTCCTCTCATAGCTTGTTCCTTCTATCCTCTCCTGCTTTTTTCTAATTTTCAATCTCTCCATGTCATGTTTCTTTTCTACTGCTTACAATTATGTGTGCACTTTCCTCATTTTTAAAACAAAATAAAAACCTCACCCAATTCCCAGAGATTCCCTGGCTGTTCTGTATTGTCTGTGTATTACTCAGCTTCCCAGCACCTTCAAAATGACACAGCATGTCTTTCTTAGTGTCTGCTGAGTGAACAACAGCTCTTCTGGCTCTGTGCAGCAGGAGGGTTTGCTGCAACTTCTGGCAGGCCCTGGACATCTGAGTCCTGCTTTACTGGCTTTGCATCTTAAGGGTCCAAGGGGGCTGAGTCACACATGGCCCACAGAAAAGTCACCTGGGAATTCCTCTGCGTGCTTTTTTTCAACCCCCTTTATGATTATATTGCCTTTCTCTCTTTCTCTGTTTGTGTCTCTGTGTCTCTCCATGTCTCTCTGTCTCTCTGCTCCCTTTCATGGTCAGTCTCTGAGAAAAATGCTCTATCCATTGGCCCCTACTTTCTCACCAGTTACTTAATACTCTTCCCCATAATCTGGCTCTCACTTTCATTAACCAAAAGAAACCGCTCTCTCTGAGATTAAAGTGTCCTTTAAGTGAAAAAATCTGTTGTCTTTTTTTAGTCTTCTTGCTCTGAATTCTCTGAAACCTTTGATATTATTGACCACACTCTTCTTCTGATACAGTTGTTTTCCTCCCTGGATTTTCCTTACCCTGTGTCTCCCTTCTAGTTCTCTTCCTTCTCCCCATTTGGCCCCAGTGTGGCCAAGATGGCTTGAAAGAGAATATTCTTTTCTTTGGACTAGTTTAGAGCTTTATGGCCAGTGTGGTGGGGGATGAGTGGGAACAGTAGGGAGAACAATGAATCCTTTAGCTGTGCTAGGTATCTAATAGAAAGGTCAGAACCATAATTCAAATTCTGACATCAGGGACTGATACATCAAGTGCTTTAAAGGCACTTTGAGTTGACCAGGACATTGCGCTGTATTTAGAAGACAGATTCCTTGGGAAAATGCTAGGGAAACTACTAGGGGTACGTAAGAGATCAAGACCCACCCACAGAAAGGAGCTCCAAGAGGATGGAGTCATTTTGTCAAGGGACAGAGAGGAGAAAGACAGTAGGCCAGTTAGCCTTTTCTTGTTGTGAACCAGGCTGTAAGATCCATTGTTTCTAGTAGCTGAGAAAATACAAATGTTCTCACCCTCTCAGTTTTGGTTCCCTGGGACAAAGCCCTGCCTGGCTCACCTTAGCTCCAGCACATCTGCTCTATTACTATCTCATTTATGATAATACAGCCAGCAGGTTCTAAAGGCAAAGGCTTTTATCACTTGTCAGTCCTTCTGAGGTCTTCTCTCCCAATAATCCTAAGAAGCCATCTCTGCAGCTGTGACCATCTCCAAGTGATGTCCAGGAATAGACTAGAGAATGTTTGGAAAGTGAAGATACTTTTTCAAAATCTAACCTGCCTAATGTGCAATTTCCCATCTCCCATGGCCCTTTGGAAAGGTCCCCATTGTTAAAAATGACATATGCCCTGAATTGCTGAGAAAGCTGAATCATGCCTCTCCTCCCCAGTGTAAATAATCCAGAATGACACCTCAGACACTACAAGTGCCAAAGGATCCATGATCTAAATATTCAAAACACCTGATAAAACATGAGAATGAAATGTTAACTCTTTAAGAAATGGGAGAGCAGTAAAAAGCTATAAAAATGTTCCTCAACATTCACGTCTGGTCTGTATCTTATAGTTTTAGACCACATTGCTTGGGCTGCTAAGGAGTTAAGTGACTTGCTCAGGGTCACATAGACGGGGCATCAATCCTGGTCTCTCATGACTCCAAGGCCTGCTGTGTCCACTCTATTATGCTGGCTCTTCTCCCACCTGCCCGACTCCTCCTCAGTTTTCTTTGCTGGATCTTCATCCAGGTCATCCCTATCAACCATGGGTGCCCACAAATTGTATTCCAATTATATTCTCTCTTCTATTCTCTGCATGAGGAGTTCTTAACCTGAGGTCCAAGGCCAATGAAGAAGGTCCAGGGATAGATTTCAGTGACCCAGGCTTGCAGTGTTGGTGTCATACTCTCCCACTTATCCCCAGTAACCAGAATCTAGCTGAGTTATATTTTTTTACCTTCATTATATCTATTATGCACTTCTCCTCTCTACTCACAGCTTCCTCTCTGATTCAGGCCTTTTTTAGCTCATGTATCACATCATGCCATAGCCTTCTTGGCTGTCTCCTTGAACTACCTCTCTCCCAACTTCAATCCATGTTGCCAAACTTAACTGCCAAATAAATTTCCCAAATCATAAGTATAATCATGTCTATAAGAAACCCAGTCATTTATTGCTCATCCCAGGATCAAGTATAAAATGCTCTGTTTGACTTTTAAAGTCCATCACTACCTAACCCCTTCCTACATTTCCAGTCTTCTCACTTTTCATTCCCCACTATACACTTAGCCAATCACTCAGTAAACATTTCTTCAGCACCTGCCATGTTTCAGGTTCTGTGGATGTGCTAAAGATACAAAAGGAAATAAAAGAGAGTCCTTGCCTTTCCTGGAGGAGCTTTCACACACACACACACACACACACACACACACACACACACACTCACTCACGCATGCACCCACATACATCAGCTATATATAGGCTAAATAGGAAAGAATTGCAAGAGGGAAGGCACTAGAATTAAAAAAAGTTCAGAAAAGCTTCCTGTGGATGATAGGAGTTTTGCTATGGCCTAAAAGGAAGCACGTAAAAAAACGCTGAGTGTTGATGAGGAAGGAGAGCATTTCAGCTACGTGGGACAGGCAGAGAAATTGCCGGGAGCTAAATGATGGAGAGTTTTCTTTTTAGGAATAGCCAGGAACCCAGTGCCACTGGATCAAAGAGTATGTGTTAGCGAGGGTGGTTTAAGGAGACTGGAAAGGCAGCACAGTGCTAGAATGCCAAATGGTATTCTGTGTGTTTTATTCAGAGGCCATAGGGAGCCATTTTTTTTTTGAGTGGCATGTGTGTGTGTATGTGTGTGTGTATGTGTGTGTGTGTGTGTGTGTGTGTGCCTGCATGTGCAAGTGTGACTTGATCACACCATCATTTTAGGAAAATCACTTTAGTGGCTGTATGAATGATGGACTGGAGTGGGGAGAGAGGTGAGGCAAGCATGAACCAACAACAACTTGGATGCCATTTTTTCAGGCATGAAGTAACTTGCGTTTACCTTCAAGTGGTGACAGTGTCAGAAGAGATGAGGATGTGTATATGAGGAATGTTAAAAAGGTGAGGTGGAGTGGAGGGAGCATTCCAGATGAATACTTCAACATTCCCCTCCAAACAACTTTAAAATAATGCATGAAACTGAATTCTGGAGGGGCAAAGTCAAAAAGTTGAGGTGAAAATTCTTCTACTCCAAGAAAATTTGGGAGGTGAGAACTTGAAGTCTGTGAATACTTGTAAAAGAAGCATGGAAAGACTTAAATGAACTAATGCACAATAAACAAACCAATTAGGAAAATAATATGTGTGATGATTATGATATATAATTTGCAAGAGAAACAAGGGAAGGAAAAACAAAGGAAGGAAAGAAGGAAGGAAGGAAGGAAGGAAGGAAGGAAAGTACGATATAAAAAAGGAAATGGATGAGGGGAGAGTAACCTGAACATTGTATAATTATGGTAGCCAAGGTTGGTTTTAAAGATGTGAGAAAATGTATCCTTGTCCCTGCTTTGCAGAAATGGGGGACTGCAGGTGTTGAACATTGTGTATACTGGCAAATGCCATTGAAGTTGCCCTGCCACCTCAGGAAAAGAACTGCAAAAAATGAGCATGTGTTGGGTTGTTTTATGGAAGTTGGACAGAGTACCCAAACTGATGAAGTCACAGATCTTTTGATGCATTTGTGTATACTTGCTCTTCCTTCCAACATTGCTCTTCTCAGAAGTTCCTGATCCAGAGGTTTCACTTACTCCAGTTCAAGCCCACAGGTGAGATGTCCTCTGTTCGCCTGCAAAATCCAGATGGTTCGTAGCCAGACTGGGGAGCTAAGGCTTTCTAGGGCCCTTAAATCATTTACAGATTTAATGGAAGACATACAAAAGAAATAAGACCCCAGAACAAGCATGTTGGCAGTCTGTTAGAGATGTCCATCCCAACATGAATTAGATGGGTTGTAGTCTGCACTGCTGGAAACACTACTTATATTTGTGAATTTCTGGAAGGCTTCAAGTGCTGTCTGTGTGGGATACTCATAGCTTGTTGGGGATACTTCAGGAAATACTTGTGCTTAGGGATAGGTTGAAGGTGAAAAAGCTACATGGCTTTTTCCACTTCTGAAATTTTGTCAGTCTCTGAAATTGGGGCACCGAAGGTTGCCCTGCCCAGGACTGCTTCTGTAGATGTTCCTGACATATCCCCACTGATCCATTGCTTCATGTTTAGGGACTAGAGTGAAGGGTGACAGTTCATATGCCCAAAGTTTATTATGTTTTGTGGGAAAGGGGAGAGACTAAGGAGTCAACAATAAATCTCTTATTATGAAGGAAGCTAGAAATGTTCTCCCATCATTTAAATTGTGAAGTTAAATGGTGAATAAATATTTTGAGATGTTGTTTCTTCTTTCTTTTCTTTCTTTCTTTCTTTCTTTCTTTCTTTCTTTCTGTTTCCCCTCTGAAATATCTCTTGTTCACATAATATGTAGTTCCATAAAAGCAGATGGGTAGTATAATGAATAGAACACTGAACCTAGAATGAGGAAGACCTGAGTTCAAATTCAACCTCAGACACTGAATAACTTTATGACTCTGAGCAATCACTTAACTTCTGTCTGCTTCAGTTTCTTCATCTGTAAAATGGAATAATAACAGTACCCACATTCCAGGCCTTTGATAAGGATACAGCATGATTACATGTGTAAAGCACTTTGCAAATGAACAGATGAACAAAATAAAGTATAAGTTAATCTATAAAGCCAACATATAAACTAAAAACATAAAACATAAATATTACAAATATTAATATGTACTAAGTGTGTAAATGAGAGTTTTTAGGGGCATGGTGCTAACCTCTCAATAGGTTGCACTGTTCCGTTTAGCCACTAGGGGGCATCAAAAAGCTTATCCTGTAGATAAGTGCTCAAAGGGTCATTAATCCCTTCTCAAGTTACCATCTCCACATTCCTTCTCTAGGGAATCAAAATCATAATATTAAGAAAACAGAAATTGTAATTATTTTGACTCTGGCTCCTACTCTTTCAGAAAGTTCACTTTGTATCCCTTGCTTAGCCAGACTGTAAGAGGATGACTGAGGATTGCATATGAATGAAATCAGAAAACCTCTCTTAAGGCGGTAAAGGGTGTTAAGACCTTTATTTTCCTCTCTGCTTTTCCCTTTCCCTTCCCCTCTTCAGTTTGGGGGAAGCTCTGGAAGGATGGGGGATGGGAAAGGATTTTTATACCATTCCCCAGGGACAAAGGGATGAGCAGAAGAGGGAAGGGCTCTTTGGCTCCCCAGTCAGATCATTAAATAACTTTTAAAGCGTAAGGGCCACTTTAAGGCTTGAATGACTAGAGAGGTCTGAACTCGGTCAGTGTGTCCTGGTAAACAGAAAGATCTGAGGCGGGTCCCAGAGGCATCTATGCATTTGCCCCGCCCCCCCCATATTTCTTGTTTACCAAGCACTCGCTGTCCTGCGTCCCACCGGTACCGCGGTCTTGGAGGATTAAAGGTCATGGGTGGCAAAGCGCATGCGCAAATAAGCGGAGGCGTTCTCCCCAGCCTATCAGGATACTGTTAGTGAGGTAAGTGCCGAGGGAAGCCGGACAGTCTATATAAGGGGGCGGGGGCGGGGTGGAGACACAGTGCACGTGGGTATAGAGTAAAGAGGTCCTTGTACGTCCACCCAGAGGCGTCTGCTTTCTGTCCGAACCGGGATATCCCGAAGGGTCGTGGAGGAGACGGGTGGCAGAGGAGACTGAGACTGTCCGCACGGACCGAGGTAGGTGACTGGGAAGTTAACAGTCTGGCAGGCTCGGGCAGTTGGCATTGCTGACTGACCCGGTTACCGAGGGGCAGCTAGCGTAAGGGCGGGGTGGTTGAGGCCAGGGCTGCGGCAGCGCTCAGGACGGGAAGCTGCCTTGGCTTTCTCATCAGGACACCGTCTCCGGTGGAAAGATACTGTAAACAGGGTCACGAATTAGTGAAAAGCCAAGGAACGGAGGTACCTAGTACCCAGTGCCGTAAACTTGGACAGAATCTCCTGACCGTGTCCCGTGGGTAGAGTACGCAGGACCGGACCCAGAAAAACTAGACATAATTGGCCATCAGATGACCTCCTATGAGGAAAACTCCCCTGGGCTGCAGACGGATGCGGATTTTGTTATCTCTGATATAGTAAAAGCAGCCTTGTGCGGAGCCCCTCGTTGCCCCTTCCCCTATCCTGTGCAGGCTCAAACAGGGGACTCCGTAGGGGAAGAAAGCGACCGAGGAGCTAGTTCAGAAAAAAGGGAACCAAGAAACTGGATCAGACACCCCCGCCTTACTCCTCCGCTCTAGCCCCTCCAACTGCTCCCCTGGCCCCACCTCTACAGAGGTAAGGCTAGAGAGCATGGAACGCTGCTTATTACAACTTTCCCAACAGTTCACCGACTTAAGTTGCCAATTAAAAAACAGTCCAGCAGCTGCACCCAGCAGAGAGAAGGAAACATTGACCGTGCCAACCCTTTTGTCGGAGCTGCGGGCAGCCCCCACACAGTCCTTAATCTCCCCTATTCAGAGTGCCTTAAAGATTGTCTTGGAGGCGGGGGAATGGGAAGAGATGTCTGACTGGGGTGGGGCGAGAATTTAGAGGCCTGCCCAGTTGAGACTGACCCCCTGATCGGAGCATGACAATACAACCCTATACCATTCAAATTCTCAAAGGAGCTGAAGTCCTCTCATGCCACCTACAGCCCTAATTCTCCCTTTGTATTACAAATGCTTAACCACATGACCAGAATGATCGGCGTTCAGCGGCAAAGGCCTGCTTGACCCCTGGACAGGCAGTGATGTGGGAATCTTTATGGAATAAGGAAGTGACTAATTGGCTAAAGCACAACCCCCAAGACAGTGTAGCTGTAAAAAATCTCATGTTGGGAATGGGGCCATATGCCTCTACAGATACCCAGGCTCGCTTAGACCCCGGTGTTTTTGTGGTGTAGTGCGCCATCAAAGCTTGGGCCTTACTTGAACCCGCGGGCACTCCGCATAAGAAACCGAATACCCCTAAACAGGGTCCTGTAAATCTGTAGCTGACTTTATTGCCCGAGTCAGAGAGGCTTGTGAAAAAACTCTAGGAAAAGGACCGGGGTCAGATCTTTTATTCCTTGGTCTTCTGCAGGAGGGTCTTAATAAGACCTGCACTCAGCTACCAGCCCCCTACCCCCAGATGCCCCATTAGAGGACAGTATACAATCCTGCTCCAATGTGGATTATACCATGATGGACAGGGAAGCTATGTCCACAACCATTGCTCAAGGAGTGGTACAAGGCTTGTCCCGTAGTAGGGTGACTAGTCAAGGGGCCAAATGCTTCGGCTGTAAACAGGGCACTTTCAGAAAAGTTGTCCGCAGGGGCGAGAAAATAGCTGCTTTAAATGCGGCAAGCCTGGACATTTTGCCAAGCAATGTAGGAAAGGCTCAACACCCCAGCTGGGAAATGGGGTTAGGGACCCCACGCGGGCCCCTACTCTTTTGCCCACAGCATTCCCAGTACAAACAACAGCCACACTCACCTTCAAGGAGCAATACAGGAAGCTGAGTAATCAGGATGTTGGTCAGTCACACCCTCAGCAGGGATTACAGTAGAACCATGGACAACCCTTCCCTTAGAGATTCAGCCTTTCCCTCAAAGACGGCTAATTGTGGGTCTGTCCACCTATGCTCCTTGCACTGTTCATACCATAGAGCTCCAGCCTGGGGATACAGAGATAATTGCTACCAATCCTCATGCCCATCCTGTAACTTTGCTGCCTGAACAGGCCATTGCCAAGGCGCTACCCCTAGAAGATCTAAATATTAATCTTTGATGGCATATATCCTGGGAGAAACCTATGTTAACAATCTTTATTCAAGGCCTGCCCTTTTCAGGAATGTTAGATACTGGGGCTGATAGTTCAGTGATTCGTGCCCTTGATTGGCCGCCCTCTTGGCCTACTGCCTTTAATGGCACCACTGTAACTGGGGTGGGAGGAACCCAAAAAGCAGTCATCTCTGCCAAACCCCTTACTTGGGAGGCCGATGGGCGGAAGGGGACATTCCAATCCCTCATAGTGCAGGGTCTCTGCAATTCCTTGTGGGGAAGGGACCTATTAAAGGCTCTGAAGGTTAGTTTAATTTCCCAGCCCCCAAACGGATAGGGGCAGCTGCTCTAGTGAGACATAGAATAGTCCCGCTGCCATTAACATGGAAAACAACCCAGCCTATATGGAATGAGCAGTGGCCCTTAACAGCAGAAAAATTAAACGTCCTTTCAAACGTTGTACAGGAACAATTGAAGGCAGGACATATTGAAGAAAGTTTCAGCCTCTATAACAGTCCAGTATTTGTGATTAAGAAAAATCAGGGAAATTCCGAATGCTCATTTATCTTTGATTGGTAAATGCTGCTATGGAACCTACGGGGGCATTACAACCAGGTCTACCTAACCCTGCTCTGGTCCCTAAAGGGCATAAGGTGGTGATCCTTGACATCAAAGGTTGTTTTTACTCTATTCCACTTGATCCTAAGGATCATGAAAAATTTGCATTCATAGTACGCACCATTAATTGTGAGGAGCCATCCAAAAGGTGTCATTGGAAGGTTCTCCCACAAGGTATGAAGAACAGTCCTTCTCTTTGCCAATGGTATGTAGGTAGAGTACTTCAGCCCTGTAGACAAGAGTTCCCAAACTGCAAAGTTATCCATTATATGGATGACCTTCTTTTAGCTGCACCCGAGGAGGGCATGCTACTGGCTCTACACCAAGCGGGCAGAACCGCCTTGGCTGCTGTACGCCTTTTTCCAGCTCCTGGAAAGATACAAACAAAGCCCCCTTTTCTATATCTAGGACATACCATAGATGACACTGTGGTTTCCCTACGGCCTCCCACTATTGACCCTTCACGGGTCAGCACATTAAATGATTTCCAGCAGTTAGTAGGGACCTTACAATGGCTTCATACTGTTGTGCCTATACCACCCTCTGTTAAACCCAAGAAGCAGTAGTATCCTGACTACATGCAGTCTGCATATTGCATGTCAGGTCACATACTATAGGAACGGGGCCCATTTTTGATGGAAACAGACATGTTGATTCTCTCCTTTCTTTAGATGTTTTTTTCTGTGGGTAAAGTTACCTCAGCACATAATAATTTTCATCTTTCAGCTTGTTCTCTCCGGATGCTATATGGATTGACTAAGAAACAGGCAGCAGAGATTGTGAAACGTTGTGTCTCCTGTGCTCCCTTTAGGCCAGCCCTGGACATCCCAACTGAGAATCCACATGGACCACCCCCCAGGAGTTGTGGCAAATGGATGTCACCCATTGGGGTTCTCAATGCATTCATGTCTCTATTGATACCTTTTCCAGGTTCCTGTGGGCCACCATTCAACCAGGTGAAACGGCTCGACATGTAATAAATCATTTATTAAGTTGTTTTTCTTCTGCAGGCCCTCCACGAGCCATAAAGACGGATAATGGTCTGGCATGTTTCCAAAGCCTTTGCCTCCTTTTTACAGTAATTCTCTGTTCAACACATCACCGGTATCCCCTACAATCCCACTGGTAAAGCCATCGTGGAAAGAGCAAATTGTACCCTTAAGACCCTCCTTCTAAAACAGAAAGGGGGAGATCTGAGTCGGACTGGTCGACTGTCTAAGGAACAGTTAAACACTGCTCTATATACTTATAACTTTCTTCAGTTTTCTTCTTTAGATTTGTTAACCCCTGCTATGCACTTTTATGCTACAGCCCCACAGGTTAGGTGATCTTCATCAGCTGACACACAGGTGCTGGCCCCTCCTCCGGCTCTAACAAGAGCTAGGGCCATCTGGAAAGTTCTGGAGAAGGATTGGGAGCGCCCAGGAGCTGTAACTCTTTGGGGAGTGGGGTATGCTTATATCATTCCAGATGGAGAAACCAAAGGCAAGTGGATACCCACGAAGTGGCTCTGTCTCCTCGCTGACGACAAGGTACCAGAGAGAGAAACAGAGAAGGCGCTGGAGACGAAGGCCTAGACTGCGACAGGGAAAAGACCTGTGACCCTCAATGCCTGTGTCAATTACTGAGCATCCTGACCATCCTACCAACTATAACAGGTGCCGCTGTTGGAGAACCACAGGGCAGATGGAGCCACCCAGCCTTGGTGCTTGAGGAAAGGCATAAATAAAACTGCCCTGCCTTCCCACTGCCTGGGAATGGGACACTATATGTGGCCCCATACAACAGGCCCTGTCAAATGAGCTACCCTCAGACCGGGGAGTCGTGTAAAGGCTCCTTTTTCACACCTCCCATGCCTTCCGGCCCCCGTGAACAGCATAGCGTGTCTCTCACAGACTAAGGTGTAGGCACCATTGACATTGGGAACTTTACATAGCCTGGATTTGACCATTATCACCTGTTTAATAATGATACATGGTCCCAAAGCCAAGTGCCCTTTCCTGTAGGGATTGTCCCTGCGTGGGTAGGACTCACAGAAGACCCAAAGAATCCCACCTGGTATGCTTGGACGGTTACTGTAGGTCCCTGTGGTCTGTTCACGAACATTACTGGATATGAGGCTTACTCTCATGGAGGAGTTTGCTTCACTGACCCCACTATGCCTTTGCTGTGATTTCTAGTGGTATTGGTGGTGGTGCAGTGCAGGGTCTCAATGATGCGCTGTATAATTTTGCTTGTTATGATTGTTTAATGACCCCTTGCATTTCCCATTCTCTATTGTGGGGAGTTATCCTACTTGCAGGACTTTTATTTTTCTTTGTTGTTGCCTTCCCCTGTGTTGTGCCTTTTATATGTTATGTTTAAAAACAACTTTGCAATGTGGCGTGCTGACACCCTCCTTTTGTAAAAGAAAAAGGGGGAATTTGTAAGGGCCACTTTAAGCCTTGAAAGACTAGAGGTCTGAACTTGGTCAGTGTGTCCTTGTAAACAGGAAGACCTGAGGCGGGTCCAAGAGGCATCTGTGCGTTTGCCCACCCCTGTGACCATATTTCCTGTTTACCAAGCACTTGCTGTCCCATATCCCACAGGTACTGCGGTCACGGGGAATAAAAGGTCACGGGTGGCCAAGCGCATGTGCAAATAAGTGGAAGAGTGCTCCCCTGCCTATCAGGATACTGTTACTGAGGCACATGACGAGGGGAAGATGGACAGTCTGTGTAAGGCAGAGGAGCACGGGAGAGCAGGGGGTCATGGTGCACGTGGGTATAGAATAAAGAGGTCCTTGTATTTCCACCGAGAGGTGTCTGACTTTCTGTCCAAACCAGGATATCCTGAAGGGTCGTGGAGGCAACTGGGTCATAGAGGAGACTGAGACTGTCCGCATGGACTGAGGTAGGTGACTCGGGAAGTTAAGAGTCCGGCAGGCTTGGGCATAAAGCATCAGTTCTGCATTTTGGGGCCTTAGCGGGCGGGTGTGTGTGTGTGTGTGTGTGTGTGTGTGTGTGTGTGTGTGTGTGTGTGTGTGTGTGTGTGTGTGTGTGTGTGTGAGAGACAGAGACAGAGAGAAGGGAGACAAAGTGTTAAGGACATAGGGATGAGAAATAGGAAGGGAGGGATGGCTGACTTCTCCAAAAAATATACTTGTCACACTTTCGAATTGAATCTGCACAATTAACATTTTCTTCATCAGTTTTTATAATCTAGAAATAAAACAAGAAGTAAAGCACTGATTTGTGGATTTTTCAAATGTCCAAGGTGTAAATGGTCACATTTTAATATTTTACATTTGTTTTTAAAACTACAAGTTCCAAATTCTCTCCCTTCCCCTCTCCCCACTCACACATTGAGAAGTCAAACAATTTGATGGAGGTTATACATGTGTAGTCATTGAAAACATGCTTCTAGGGGTGGCTAGGCGTCACAGTGAATAGAGAACCGGCCCTGGAGTCTGGAGGATCTGAGTTCAAATATGACCTCAGACACTTAACGCTTACTAGCCGTGTGACGTTGGGTAAGTCCCTTAACCCCAAATGCCCTGCCTTCCCCCCTCCAAAAAAAAGTAAGCTAAAAATAAATAAATCAATTTTAAAAAAGCATGTTTCTATATTAGTTTTGCTATGAAAAAAACGTAAACAAAAAAATTCAAGAAAAATAAAGGTAAAAATAATGCTTCAATTTGTATTTAGACACCATTTTTTTTCTCTGAAGTTCATCTTCTGTTATCAAATATTTATTTTCTCCCACCCAGCGAAGGAAAAAAACCCCAAAATCTTGTTAGCACGTAAGCGTAATCAAGGAAAATAAAGTTTCATATTGGCCATGTCCAGAAATAGGTGTTTCATTCTGAAAACTAATGCATCAGAAGGCAGGTAGTATTCTTCATCACTGGTCTTCTGTAATCATGACTGATAAATGAATTGATATCAGTTCATTAATCTTTCAAAATTGTTCCCTTTTACACTGATGGCTATAAGTTCATCTTCTTTTGTGCCTGATTATGCTCATATTTTCAGAATTACTTCTTCAGGTTTACAACTCAATCTCCTTTGAGTTTAATATTGTTGTTTTCCAATCTCTTTGATTTCTCAGAGAGAAGTCCTGTACTATCTGAATTTCTTGCTGTATGCAGACACGGGTCACTTACCAAATTCCAACAAGGAATTACTCCTATCATTTGCCTTCTCTGTTACAATAGGCTTGCTGCTGGACAAAGAGGTCTTCTCTAACTCACAACCTTCCTCTTTTCAGGACCCATTCCAAGAGTTCTTTTTTATACTAAGATCTCTTATATCTCCCTCCCTCTTGCCAGAAAACTGAACTCAATATTTCACTGAAAAAAACCGAGAACATCATTTTCTACGCTTCCATATTCTAAATCACCTCTCCATCCATCTTTCTTTCTTTCTTTCTTCCTTTCTTTCTTTCTTTCTTTCTTTCTTTCTTTCTTTCTTTCTTTCTTTCTCTCTCTCTCACACACACACACACACATATACATATATATATACACATATTTCCTTTCTTTTTTCTAGTATGGTAGAGGGAGGTCAAGGAACCCACAAAGAAGGTAGCATTTCTCTCTGCAAATACCAGCCCCTCTACTTGGACCCTTAATCAAAGCTCCTCCTTTTTCATCTGGCAGCTTATGTCTTCTCCCCTGTTTTCTCCTAATTTTCCATCTTTCCATGGTACCTGCTTCCTTCTCTACTGCTTGCAATCATATGCGCATCTCCCTCATTCTTTAGTTTTTTGCCTTTTTTTGGAGGGCAATTGGGGTTAAGTGACTTGCCCAAGGTCACACAGCTAGTTTTTGTGTTAAGTATCTGAGCCTGGATTTGAACTCAGGTCCTCCTGACTCCAGGGTGGGTGTTGTATTCACTGCACCACCTAGCTGCCCCATCTCCCTCATTCTTAAACCAAAACCAAACCCCCCATCTAATTTCCCAGAGATTCCCTGAGTGCTTCTAATTGTGTGCTACTCAGTACTCTTGGCCCTTTGAAATGACACAACAGTCCTTTTGAATCTCTGCTGAGTGAACAACTGCTCTTCTGGCTCAGTGGAACAGCGGGATTTGCTGCACCTTCTGGGAGGCACAGGACATCTGAGTTCTTCAGAACTGGCTTTTTATCTTAAACCTACAAGGGTGCTGCGTCATACAGTGGCTGGTAGGAAAGCTGCCTGGGGATCCCTCTACAGGTTCTGTTCAGTTCCGTATTTCCCTTTTTTCTCTCTTTCCTCCCTTATATGACCAAGCTCCTAGTAAAGTGCTCTATCCCCTCCCCATAATCTGGTTTCCATTTTCATTACCCAAAAGAAACTGTGCTTTCTGAGATTAAAGTATCCTTTAATTGCAAAATTCTGTTGTCTTTTCTCAGTCTTTATGTTCTGAATTCTCTGAAACCTTTGATATTACTGACCACACTCTTCTTCTGGGCCAGTTGTTCTCCTCCCTGGATTTTCCTGACCCTGTATCTCCCTTCTAGTTCTCTTCCTCCTCCCCATCTGGCCACAGTGTGTCCAAGATCTCTTGAAAGAGAAGATTGTTCTCTAGAGTTTTATGTAAGGGTGGGAAAACAGTGGGAGCAGTAGCCATGACAATTAATCCTTTTTCTATGCTAGATATCTCATAGACACAATCAGAATCATAAGTAGCAATTCTGACATCGGGGAGAAGCACCAAATAACCCCAAATGCATTTCGAATTGACCAGGACATTGCACTGTGTTTAGAAGACTGAGACCCTGTGAAACTGCTAAGGAAATCACTGTGGTAAGTAAGATACCAAGACCAATCCAGGAAGGAGCTCCTAGGGGATGGAGTCATGTAATTAGAGGAGAGAGAGGAGAAAGCTGCCAGCTGCAGACTCACCAGTTAGCCTTTTATTCTTCTGACTAGGCTCTAAGATCCTTTATTTCCACTTGCTGGAAGAATACAAATGTTCTCCCCCTCTCAGTGTTTGATCCCTGGGCCAAAGCCCTGCCTGGCTCGCCTTAGTTACAGCAACTGCTGTGTTCCTGTCTGTCTCAACAGTTTCACACTACCAACTACCTATATTTCCACCTGGATGTCCTGTAGACATCTCAAATTCAACATGTCCAAAACAGAAGTAGCTTTCTCTTCAAACTTCTTCTTTTGAACTTCCCTATTAATATTGAGGTCCTCACCATGCTTCTAGTTACCCAGGTTTACAGTCTCAGTGTCATCCTCAACTCCTCTCTCAGAGATGGAGTGTCATCTTTGCGGAGCAGCCAGGAGCCCAGTGTCTATAACCTTTTCTAGGAGGTGAGTAGGATATTTCAACGTGACTCCTCAGGAATAATTACTGGCCATTGCATTGATCAGACTAATTAAGGCTTTCAAAGATTTTGTCTTTACAATGTTTATTTGTACAAATTTCCTTTTGCTTCTGCTCATTTATTTTGGAATCAGTTCATATAATTATTCCCAGGCTTCTCTGAACTCTTTCATTCAGCATCATTCCTTTCAGTAAGATAGTGTCCCATTATATTACTATAACATAATTTTTCAACCATTATCAAACAGATAGAGAATCTCCATTTTCCAGTTCTTTGCCACTACAAAGAAAGGCTACGATAAATATTTTTATTCCTAAGGTTTTTTCCTTTTTTCTCTGATTTTCTTGCGGGTTAAAACTGACAGAGGAATGTTGATGTTGAAAGGATATGCACAGTTTAGTGACTTTTGAAACTGTTCCAAATGACTCTTCACAGTGACTCCACTAACATTATATTAATGTCCGTTTTTCTGTAGCTCCACCAGTATTTGTCATTTCCTTTCTCATAATCATCTTTACCAATCTGATGAAAATGAGATGTGCTTAAATTTTCACTTCTCTAATTATTAATGATTCGCAACAATTTTTCACTTAGCTGTTTGTATCTTGGGCTTTTTCCTTTGTATATCTTGTGGTCATTTATCATTTTGTGAATAGTTCTCATAAATCTGGATCAATTCCTTAGAAATCTTGTCATTGATACCTTTACCAGAGAAGACTTTTTGCAAATGTTCCCTCCCCACACAGATAACTTTTTCTTTCAATTGTAGCTTCAGGGGTTTTGTTTATACCAACAATTTTTGGTTTTGTATAATTAAAATTGTCCCTTTTATATTCTGTGATTCTCTCAATCCAGTTTCCTCATGAACTCTTTTTCTGTTTATAGATCCTTCTCTCTCTCTCTCTCTCTCTCTCTCTCTTTCTCTCTCATTTTACTCCATCCAGCCTAAAATGTGTTTTGCTTCTTCATACAGCCTTCCCAATCCAACCTCCCTTTTATCAGCCCCCCTCTGTTATTCCCCTCCCACTTCCCTGTATGTTTAGATAGATTTCTATATTGAATTTAGTGTGTATGTTATTTCTTCATTGAGCCAATTCCAATTAAAATTTCAAGCCCTCTTCTCTATGCCTCCACTTAAAAGTTATTTGTGTGTCTTTTATGCGTGATAATTTACCCCGTTCTACCTTTCCCTTCTCCTTTCTCCCAGCATATTCCTCTTTCTTAACCCTTAATTTTGTTTTTTTAGAAATCATCTCTCCATAGCCAACTCACACTGTGCCTTCTTTTTATGTACACTCTTTCTAACTGCCATGATAGTGATAAAGTTCTTAGAAGTTACAAGTATCATCTTTCTTGGAGGAAAGTAAGCAGTTAAACCGTATTGAGTCCTTTACGATTTCTCTTTCCTGTTTTTCTTTTTATGCTTCCCTTGAATTTTGTATTTGAAAGTCACATTTCCTATTCAGCTCTTGTCTTTTCATCAGGAATGCTTGAAATCCTCTATTGCAGTGAATATCTGCTTTTTCCTCTGAAGGATTATACTCAGTTTTGTCAGGTAGGTGATACTTGGTTCTAATCCTAGCTCCTTTGTTCCCTAGAATGTCATAGTCTAAGTCATATAATTCTTTGATATCTTAGCTAGTAAATCTTGTGGTATCCAGTCTGTGGCTTCATCATATCTGAATTTTTTCTTTCTGGCTGCTTGCAATGTTTTCTTCTTGACCTGGCAATGTGTATCATTGAGGAGACACATGCTGATTCTGGAGATGCTTTTCAGGATTGCATTGCACGGTTGTAACAGCAATCTTTTTAGCAGATACTTAGCACTTAGTAACTTAGGGCTAAACATGGAAGGTGTGACCTCTGTGCCTGTTGAGAGGGTGTGAACTCCCCTGTTGTCCAGGAAGAAGGGGATTGGCTGAGACAGGAGGCCAGTGCTGTATATAAAGAAAGATTCTAGAGACAGAAACACAGAATTGGAATTTCCCTGTTGGAGCAAGCAGGATTGTCTCGGCATCTGGGAGCTGAGTTGGAGTCCTCTTGAGAGAGAGAGAGAGACAGACAGAGACAGAGAGAGAAACAGAGAGACACAGAGAGAGTTTTTCTCTCTCGGCATCTGGAAGCTGACTGAGAATTGATAGAGTTTTCCTGAGACCAGAATCCGGCAAAGGCCATCCAGAAGGCCAGTATTCCTTCTGGGTCATAGTGGCAGCTGAACTGCTGGAAGACTGAAGAAGCATGACTGGGATAAGACTTTGTTCATGGCCTGGCTGATCCTTGAGTTCCAGGTAAGAGAAGTGGTGAAGGGTTTGAGATGTGCTGGACCCTGTGAACTTCAGTGTATGCCAGGGACTGCCCTGAGGACTGGACAAGAACCTGGGAGCTGTCTGCTTCTGAATTCAGGTGACTGGTGGATTCAGGAGGGAGCTGGGATCATGGAAAGGGATCAAGGGAATCAGAGAGACCACCCAGAGTCAAGATGATGAAAAGGCCACCCCTTGGATAAAACTGAGGTTTGCTGGACACCAAGGGGTGGAGGGTTTGTGTGGTTTTCTAATGAGTGTACTAGTGATTAATGATATTTAGTAATTGTGAATCTAGATTAGTAACTGATTAAGTTAATGGTTGCCCCATGAGTGGAAGTTTGATTATCGTATTGTGAACTGACTGAATGATTAAGTAAGGAGGGTTTCCCCCTTCGAGAAACCAGATGATTATTCTTTTGTCCTTTGTTCTAGATATTGTGGCCACTGTAGTGAAAACTGTATGGCCATTCTAATGTTAAGCTGTTACGAACACTATTGTGACTTTCTGTGATAAGATGTAATGTTGTGAATATTATATTATGATATATTGTGAATGTTTGCCTTGATTTGTAATGGAATAAACAGTGTTCACTATACTGTATAATCTGAGCCTTAAAAGCTGTTCACAGTAGCATTCTTTTGGGAATCTGCTGGTGCATGTTGTTACAACAGTATAATAAGGACTCTTCACACCAAATTAACATCATTGTAACATTTATTCTGCACACAAGGACAATATAAAGCAATATTAAAGAAATATAGAAAGATAAACATAAAGCTTAACAAAGTAATAGAAATATTTACATACCACTCCAAACCAGGGAAGCACCAACATCTGGGTTCACTTGTTGGGGGGCCCCTTGATATCAGCTCCCAGAGTCCTGGCTGGGGAAAAGTGAATCTGGGGAAGCAGCCTTCCAGTGAGAAAAGCACTGAGGGAAAAATATCAATTTCCCAGAATATATTCAGTTTCAAATAAAGAAAACATTGTCAGGTTGTGTTTTAGCAACTGATAGGTTCAGCATCAGATCCTGCGTGTCAGAACCCTCATGACTTGGTGCATGATTGGTTCAGAATCAGAAGGCACCAGAGTCTAGACGGCTTTATGTGACTCAGCACAGGATGTTTTGTAGCCATGAACTGGGCCACAGTTCAAAGGAGCAAGATCTTTGTGACTGATAAGACAAAATGTCTGTATTTTAAAGGACACAGGATTGATTCTATATGTTCCTAGAAGGAAGAGGAATCGGCCAGGTATGCTCTTACCTTTAGTCCTGGGAATATGGCCCCCGTTCCAAGGAGAAAGAATCATATATGTAGTCATGTAGGCCTATTAATATATAGGGAAGATCTTTAAATGTCCAGAATACTGGAATTTGGCTAAAATACTCTAGGGAGTTTTCACTTAACAACCTCTTTCAGGAGGTGATCAGAGGGTTCTTTCAAAATCTATATTACCCCCAGTTCTCAAAGATCAGGGCAGCTTTTCTTGCAATTTCTTAGAAGATGATCCTGAGGACCTTTATTTGGTCATGGCTCTCAGATGAGTTCTTAAATCATCTTTCCATGATCCATTTTCATGGTCAGTTGTTTTTCCAATGGGATAGTTCACATTCTCACTGGAATTTTATATTTCCATAGGTGCCCATAAAGAAACTTCCGAAGAGACAAAAACCCCTCCTGATATTGCCCATGATTCACAGGGTCCCCAGCAGGCTAACTCAAGTTGCTCACAGTTGCAACCCCACTTTCCATTCCTATGTGGCAGAGTAGATAAAGAGTTGTCCATGGAGTCAGGAAGACTCAGCTTCACTCACTGGCTGTGTAACCTTGGACAAGTCACTTACAAGTTCAGAAAGCTCTTGATCAGTAAACTTCAGAGAAAGTGCCAATATGCATTAGGAGAGGACATCTATCCAGAGGAACTCATGCCCTAATGGGGTCACACATATAATTTTTAAGAATGACATAGCTCATACTTAGCATGATGATAAGAGGGTTTTGTGGTAGAAGCTTTATATGGAATGAAAACATATTGCTTAAAATTCTGCTCTGCTTCTCCTTGCTTGAATATATTTGTTTCAATCACTGAATCACTCAGGGCCTCAGTTTATGCATTTAAAAACAAGGTGAGTAATACTTGCCCTCCTCACATCACAGAATTCTTGAGAATTAAAGGAAACAATGTTTTTAAAGAGCTTAAGAAATCATAATTTGCTAAAGAGTACCGTGGGATCTTAGCTCTAGATCTGGATGGGAACTTGGAAGTCACTCAGACCATCACCCTCATGTGACAGGTGGTAAACTGAAGCCCTAGTTTGGGCCAGTGACTAAACCAGATAGGGAGTCATCAGCAAACCTTGCATTGGAAACCAGATCCTCTGACTCCAAGTCTAGGGCCCTTCCAAGGATACCAAACCACCCCATCATGTGCAGTGTTGGCCTCACAGGAATCTTCTGAGGTCAGAGAAGTCAAAGGTGCACCCAAATTGCACTTTACATTGCAAAATTCTGCAATTATGGCTGTGCATGAGTTTAAAATCTGTATAAAGGTCTGATAATGATACAGCTCTTCTCATTATTACCTCCTTTCTGAAGCTCAGCATAGAAATTGGAATGAAGTAGAATTCCACCTTGTCCAGAATGCTCTGCAACGTTTGGAGGTTCGATGCACCCAGTGCCATTTTACCCACAAATGGAGACAGCTGGACGACTTTAACACCCAAATGGAATTCTGCCTCCCTACCATGATGTGCTAGAAAATGTTCATGAATTTGTGTCTCCCTGATGGGAATGATAATAATTGTCAGAAGACTGCTTGAAAGTGAACTTCCTCCAGAACTCTCATCATTCTTTCTTGTTCTTGCACCATGAACCTTCCATCTGTGTGAAACCAATTAGCAGGAATTAAATAATAGCAGTGTTATGTTAGTTAAATAGTTAAGTTTTAAAAAATGTTAACCTGGGGCGGCTAGGTGGAGCAGTGAATAGAGCACCGGCCCTGGAGTCAGGAGGACCTGAGTTCAAATGTGGCCTCAGACACTTAACACAAAAAACTGGCCATGTGACCTTGAGCAAGTCACTTAACCCCAACTGCCCTCCAAAAAAAAAAAAGCATAAAAAATGTTAACCTGAATAGGAACTATATGAATACAATTACAGAACACACTTCACACAAATAAAGTCGGATCTAAATAATTGGAAAATGTCTATTGCTCATGGGTAGATTGAGCTGATATAATAACAATGACAATTCAACCTAAATTAATTTTTTATTCCGTGCCATACCAACCAAACTACCAAAAATTATTATGTAGAGCAAGAAAAATACTAACAGAATTCATCTGAAAGGATAAAAGTTCTAGAATATCAAGGGAATTAATGAAAAGCAATGCAAGGGAAGAAGGTCTAGCTGTAGCAGTTCTTATTTTTTTAAATAAATTTTATAGTTTTTTTTAGTTGACAACATTCATTTCCACAAAATTTTGAGTTACAAATTTTCTCCCAGTCTGTCCCCTACCCACTACCCCAAAATAGTGATCCCACTGAAAACCACCTCCCCTAGTCTGCTCTCTCCTATATCCTCACCCATACTCCCTCTGACTTTCTAGTAGGGTGAGATGGATCACCGTATCCCAGTGCCTGTATATCTTATTTCCCAGTTGCTTGTAAATAATAACAACAATAATAATAATTGAAAAAAAACCACTTGATTTTAAAACTTCAAATTCTAGATTCTTTCCCTTTTCCACTTGTCACCCATCCTTCCTGGGAAGATAGGCAATTCAGTATAGGTTGTACATGTGTAGTTATGCAAAACATTTCCATAGTGGATATATTGTGAAAGACTGACTATATTTCCCTCAATCCTATCCTGCCCTCTCCCCACTTATTCTATTTTCTACTATGATCCTGTCTTTTTTCAAAAGTGTGTGCTTTGAACTACCCTCTCCACCAATCTACCCTCCCTTCTATCATCCCCCCTGTTATTTCCTTCCCCCCTACTTTCCTATAGGGCAAGATATCCAATTTAGTGTGTATGTTAATCCCTCCTTAGGCTGTATACAATGGGAGTAAGGTTGACCCATTCCCTTTTGCCTTCCCGTTCTTCCCCTCAATTGTAACAGTTTTCCCTTGCCTCTTTTATATGAGGTAATTTACCCTATTCTGTTTCTCCCTATCTACTCTCATTATATTCCTATCTCACGTCTTATTTTTATTTTTTAAATATCAACCCTTACTTTTCAATTGATTCTGTGCCTTCTGTCTGTGTATACCTGTACACTTATATACACACACAGTCACATGTGTATTCATATGCATATATACCCAGCTATATAGACATATGTATATGAATACATATACATACATCCATATACATATATACATATACATACATACATGCATGTATGCATATATATGCACATTTATATTCCCTTCAACTATCTGCCTACTGATAAAAGTTTAATAAGTTACAATGATCTTTTTTCCATTTTAGCATGTAAATAGTCCAACTTCGATAAATTCCTTATGATTTCTTTTCCCTGTTTACCTTTTAATGCTTTTTGTATTTGAATGTCAAACTTTCTATTCAGCTCTGTTTTTTTCATCAAGAATGTTTGAAAGTCCTCCACCTCACTGAATGACAATATTGTCCCCTGAAATATTCTACTCAGTTTTGCTGGGTAGGTGATTCTTGGTTTCAATCCTGGCTCCCTTGATCTCCAGAATATCATATTCCAGGTCCTTTGATCCCTCAAGGTAGAAGCTGCTAGATCTTGTGTTATCCTGACTATGTTTCCACAATATTCAAACTGTTTCTTCTTGGCTCCTTGTAATATTTTCTCCTTGATCTGGGAACTATGAAAACTGGCTATATCATTCCTAGGAGTTTTCTTTTGGGGATCTTTTTCAAGAGGTGATTGGTGAATTTTTTCAAGTTCTATTTTGCCCTCTGGTTCTAAGATATCCAGGCAATTTTGCTTGAGAACTTATTGAAGGGTGAATTCTAGGTTCTTTTTTGATCATGGCTTTCAGGTAGTCCAATAATTTTTAAATTGTCTCTCCTGGATCTATTTTCCATGTCAGTGGTTTTTTCAAGGAGGTATTTCACATTGCCTTCTATTTTTTCATTTGTTTGAATCCATTTAATAGCATCTTTATTTCTCATAAAGTCATTCACTTCCATTTGATCCACTCTAATTCTGAAGGACCAATTCTTTTTAGTGAGCTTTTGAGATTCTTTTTTCCTTTTGGCAAATTCGACTTTTTAAGGCATTCTTCTCATTGGCTTTTTGGGCCTCTTTTGCCATTTGAATTAGTCTATTTTTAAGGTGTTATTATCTTCAGTCATATTATGCATGATTTTCTTGCATCATTCTCATTTTTCTTCCCTATTTTTCCTCCACATCTCTTACTTGATTTTCAAAATCTTTCTTAAGCTCCTCCATGTCCTGTAATCAGTTCATATTTTTCTTGAAATTTTTTTAAGCAGGAGTTCTGACTTCATTGTCTTCCTCTCATTCCATGGTTTGATCCTTTTTGTCCCCAAAAAAGTAATCTAAGGTTTGATTGCTGTGCTTGCTTTTCTTCCTTTGCTTGCTCATGTTGCCACTCAGTTGCTTGACTTTTGAGCTCTTTGCCACATTATAACTCTGTTTCCAGAGCAGAGTGTTTTGTCCCAAATCTCCAGGGTTTTTACAGCTGCTGGAACTATTAGTTGGTGCCCTCTCTACAGCCCCACAAGCTATGGCTCACTGGTCACACACCCTAGGACCTCTACCCAAAACTTCCATCCAGGTCCAAGCAGGTTAAAGCAAGAGTGATTACCCTATGAATGGTTGCTTGGTCTGCCTACAATCTGCATGCCAGGAGTTCTGAAGCAGCCATGTGGAGGCAGCTGCATGGCCACAGTGCCTTTGTCCTTCCTTGCCTTCTTGCCTTGGGGGCAGTGGTCGGACCGAGCTCTTGGTCCCCCTGTTTCCACAAAGTCCACACTGAACTTTTACTTTGTCTTTGTCATTTATGGGTTGATAAATCTGGAAACTGCCACAGCTGCTGGTGATCCACTGTCCTAAAGTCTGCTCCAGCTGGTGCAGGTCAAGGTCACCCTTGGCTTAAAACTGAGGGCTCCTGCTAGGCTGGGCTCAGCTCCCAGTAGGCTTTGATGGACTTTTCCTGTATACCTGCCAGGCTGCTTTCAGTGGGAGATTTGTTTCTCTCTGTCACTTTGCAGGTTCTGTAGCTCTAAAATTTGTTTAGAGTCATATTTTATACTTATTTGAGGTGGTTATTGGGGTAGCTCACAGAGTTTTCCTGCTTCTATGCTGCTGTCTTGGCTCCACCCCCTGATACCCGCAGACAGTGCTGTACCAGACCTTAAATTGTATTATAAAACGGCAGTCATCCCAACTACTTGGTACTGGCTAAGAATTAGAGAGGTGGATCAGTGGAATAGGTTAGATACACAAGATACAGTATTCAATGAGTACAGTGATCTACTATTTGGTAAGTCCCCAAATTCTAATTTACAGTTTCACAAAAAATGCTGGGATAACTGGAAAATAGGATGGCAGTAACTAGGCATAGACCAACATCTTGTGCTGCATACCAAGTTGAAGTCCAAATGAGTACATTGTTTACACATAGAGGTTGATACTGTAAGCAAACGAGGAGAGCAAGGAATAGTTTTCCTGTAAGATTCATGGAGAACAGAAGAATTTATCACCATATGAGAAATAGAGAACATTATGAAATGCAAAGCAGATAATTTTGATTACATGAGATTGAACAGTTGATTAAATACAGAGCATGTCTGTGTAAAACATCATATTGATAGGATGTTGATACTTTAATGCCATATTTAGAAACTCCCATAATAAACTCTTCCTCCAGAGGAACAAACGGCAACTTTCCATCTTGCTGAGCCACATCAATGTAATTTATTAGATCCAGTGGACCTTCAAGACTTTGCCCATCACTGAGTTTTAGTTTCTCAATGGCACCAACATATTTTATTTGAAATTCGGCACAGGTACCAGAATTACTGTTGCTTTTCCCGGGGCTTTTGGTAGAGTCTGTATCTAGGCTGGCTACAGTACTTCATCTTTTAAGTCTACCAAGGCTAGAGTCTACAGACCTGCTCTTAGTACTGATTTCACTACTTTGGGAACTGCTACTACTGTGTTGCTTTTTGCCTTTTCGAAACATTTTTCACTATAGTCGGATCCATAACCTACCCTGTAATAGAGAAATACTTTTCCTCATGAGAAAATGGGACGTGAGACATATGAGTTATTTTGTAGCTAAAGCTGATCTCATTTCATGAAGCTCTAACTAATCAGGAAAAATCCACATTCTTACACTCACTGCCACCTGGAAGAGTCGAGGCTCCGGGCAGGAACTGTTTTCTGGAAGCCACTCCCACTCCGCTTTTTTTTTTCTTTCCCCTCATGCATTATTTCAAAAGTGTTGATCAGTGGTCACCAAGTTCCATATCTCTTATAAGCAAAGAAAGAAGTTCACCTCAGTTTGACTGAGGACATAGTTCAGGCAGGATCCCAGCTCTGCCAGCCACTCATGAGTTTATGTCCTTGTGTAAATCTCTTCATATCTCTGTGCTTAAATTTCCTAAACTTTAAACTTTGTGGGGAAGATTTGACTGTGGAGTAGGGGGGATTACAGGATCACAAGAGTTCACTGAGAACTAGTCTAACCAGTCTAACACAGTAACCAGGGAAGGAAAGTGAAAACTAGGGATAGGAAGTGACTTTGACCGAGGTCAGAATGTTAACAGGGTTAGAGCCAGGAGGGTTTTTCTGCTCTTATTCTCTGGTCACTGAGCCACTATTTGGCTCAA
>JAQQSW010000104.1:88743-101490 GCA_028646575.1 Pseudocheirus occidentalis
AAGGGTTCTGTGAGTGTATCAGTGAAAGAACTCCCTCTAACAACAGAGAAAGCATGTCAGTCATTCTTTTGCAGGACATGCAACTCTCCTGTAAGTCACTCTAAACATCCTCCACAGGGCAGGAGGCAGGGTGGGCTGGTAAAGGTTCAATCACTGTCTTCCCAAGAGAAAGACGTCGCTGTCACACTTTAAAGTTGATTCTGCACTATTAACATTTTCTTTATCACTTTTTAAAGTCTAGAAATAAAACAACATATCAAGCCCTTATTTGTTGTATTTGTCAGATGTCCTAGGTGTAAATGGGCACACTTAGAATTTAACAACCAGCTCTCTTGAGATGGACTGAGCTGGTCCTAGCCCACCTTTGGGCAAGTACCTTATTTCTTTATCTTTTTATATTCTTTCTGAAAGTCTCAGAATCTCCTTTGTTCCAACAGAGAAAGAAGCTTTGGTGGAATAACACCTTTAGAGTAACTTTGCAGGTGATGAACTTTCTATGAATGGGAGAAAGGGTGATAAGTGAGTGTGTGTAGCTGAGACCCTACCCAGGTGTATATTGTTCTTTATGAAGTGTTCGCCATGTGGTGACTATTGATGGTACTTTAGATTATGTTTGAAACTTTAAAGGTCTGTGGGCAAGTGAAAAATGGGCAAGGCATACATTCTGATGTGATGCTCAGAGCCTTGCACCTGACCTCAAAGCAGAGGTCAGTATGAACAGAGAAATCAATCCAAGGGGAAATACCAGAAATAACAAGCTACCTTTGGGTACAGTGCAAGTCTGGGATCTGTGGCTGTTCTCCAAGCTAGAATGGGGCAGGTTTGTGGGGAGATGGGTTCCTGCTCTACTAGAGGTGTCATTGGTATAGGAAGACATATACTAAGGATGATTGGAGGATGAGTATCATCAAGGATTGATACAAGAAAAGGTGTCAACCTGACAGACCAGAGTTAGGAAGGGAAAAGCACAGAAGATACTGAAGGATGTAGAAATGTTGGAGACACCAAAGGTTCAGGCAAGAAGAAGAAAAAGAAAGGGATAGATAGTGGGGAGGTCTCCTTGGGTAAGTGGTCCACTAGCTAAAGATGGCAGAACAAACCAGGGCATGTCAATATCTATTTCACTGTCATCTTCTCTCTCAGGAAGAATGTTCTCGAACCTGAAGAAAGAATGAGCATGTTTATGAACTCAATTCAGCGCAGTTCAGCTTAGTTAATGGAAAACTTATCCTGTTTGCTCACAAGGACTATCTATTCATTGCTTTGGCATGTTATCTTGTTATTTTTGTTGTCTACCTATGATTATAAAAGAACTGGAACTTATCTGGTACCTCTGAGAGCTGTAGGACCATCTACCAGGGCAATGGATCCTTGGGGACTCAGCACGACTGCCCTCCTGGTTTGTGTCCTTTTCTTAATCTTGTCTCTATGGATTCAGGGACACAAAAGAGGGAAGCTTCCACCAGGTCCCACTCCTCTTCCTTTTATTGGAAACATCCTGCAATTGGATTTGAAGAACATGGCTGCATCATTATCAAAGGTAAAGGGGCTGGATTTGGCTTTTACATTCTAGTTACTTGTGTTATGGGGAGAGACAGAAAGACTTCACATGAATAAATGAATCAGGATTCATTATTATTTACAATCATGGGCCATGGATGGTGTGAGTCAATGTCTCTATGAATATTATCTCCGTTAGCAAAGAAGTCATTATGAATTGCTCATTTTGTCAAATCTGGTAGCAGAAGAACAAATTCAAGAACAGAATCAAATATTTGCCTTTTGTAGTGCATCATAGTGTGTTCTAGGGATATAAAGGAAAAAAAAACATTCTAATAGTGGGAGTTTTTTAATACCCACTATGTGCTAGGCACTGTCCTGATGTGGGAAAGAAACATGGTGAATGAATCAGTCTCTCATGGAAAGGATATAGTTCCTATCCTTGAGAGCTTACATTCTGCTATAGGGAAATAACAAATTCATAGAAAATTTAAAGGTAATTTGAGGACAGAGAAAGCACTAGTAAGTGGGGCCCCCAAGAAAAGTGTTAAGTAGGAAGGAACTGATCTGGACGTTGAACGAAATAAGAGATTCTGACTGGAAGAGAGGGTGGGAATGAATTCCTGCATGGGAGGCAGTTGAGGAAAAGTCAAGGAGCTAGGAGATAACAGAGCTAGCAGGGGAACTTGGCAAGAATGTAAAGCTTGGAATGAGGCGTAATAAAGAATAAATCTGGACGATTAGGTTGGAGTCAGATGTGGAGGCATTGAGGAACCAAGTTAGGGAGGCAGTAGGGAGCTCCTGAAGACTTGGGAGTAGAGGAATGACATGGTCAGAATTGTGCCACAGGAATCTCAAATTGTTGGTTTTGCAGAGTCTTCAATGCAAAGGAGAAATTCTAGAAGTAGGGTGTTGAACTTGGAGGCCATTGAAAGAAATGATAACGGTATCATTTCTTAAGTACCTACTATGTACTCAGTATTATGGAGATAATACAGAGTATGACATTTCAGCTGCATGTCTGTTGGAAAGGCCTTGTGATCCTTAGGGCAAATGAACAAAACTGATGGTAACGCAGCAATGTAATGTCCATTCCAGTAATAAAAATCATGTCTTTTCTGATGCTGAACCATTTGATAGCACCCAGGACTTTGGTGGTGGGACTTTTTCTTGTCTTCAGTAATTGTGCCTTCAGCACATATGGAAGCAGTTGCCCAGAGTTTCCTTCCAGGTCTAATGATGGGGGAGGCTGTGATAGAAGTAAGAACAGTGTTCTGCAGGGCTGGGCTGCCACTCCCAGGGATCTTGGGTTTACCTGGGTACTGGAGTCATTTGTTTAGTAATTGGTGCTGGAGATGGTGAAGAAGGTGGATCCTTCTCCAGAGTGATTGGTCATCCTCCAAAGGGTGACCGTTCGTGTGGGTTGGAAGCAGAGCCAATGGTCAAAGGCAGGGACAAGGAACCTGCATTGTGAAGGCCACATGTGGCCCTCTTTTTCCTCAAGTGCATCCACTTGACAGAATGTAAATTGACAGAACAAATGAGCTTAATGAAAGGATTTGTTCTGTAATACTTGGACTCAGTCAAAAGGCTGCACCTTGGAGCCTGAAGAAGGCTATGTAGCACAGTGGATGGAGCACTGAGACTAGGCTCAGAAGGCCTCTGTAATTTACTGCTTTTGGGGCTTTGGCCCATGCCTTTATATCCCTGGGCCCTGGTTTCTTCATCTGTGAAATAAGATGGCTTCCAAGGCCCTTCTCTCTTCAGATCTACGTGCGTATAGTTCAGGTTACCCCATGCTTCCACTGTCTCTGCCATCTTTTTGCTAACAATTGCCACTAGGATTCCTCTATACCAACTTTCCCTACTTCAAAGGAATATAATTTGGAGTGTTCAAGTTCATTTTCAGTAAATTTCATGCTCTCAATGCCTCCACGTGGGAAAAAGCAACACATTCATCATTTCCCTATTTCCTCCTCGATGACCCATGATTTCATAGTTATCACCTCCCCTAACCCATTCCTTTGTGTATTTCCTGCATGGTTAGCCATTCTAACTTTTTTCAGGCCTAGATGTGAGTCTGTTTTTTATTTAAAGGGAATTGGTTTTTAAAAAGGTAGAGCTATCTTAGCCCTTTTTCTCTATTTCCCCTACACTTAATTCCAGACGTAGCATCACAGAGTCATATGGGAGACTCCTTCTTTCTGTCATCTCCCTCTTCAGCCACGTACGTTTCCTCCAATATGGGATTCTAGACTTGTGGACTAACCTTTTGACTGTGGATCTCAGGAAACACTGTATTGATCTTTAGACTTTTGAACAAATAAAATTTATCTACTTTGGCTTCCCTCTTATTTGTCCCCTGGTGCTAGAGAGGTTATCAAGAATGGTGGAGTTATTTCTTTAGTACCCATGCTACTCTTTTCCTCTTAGATATATATATAATCTGGACCCTTAAGTAACTTTACAAAAATACCCTCCCACTTTTAACACATTTCTCCTTTATTTGTTCAGTTGGCCTCTTTATTCTGTGGTCCTAGATTCAAATTGAGGTTGTTTCATACATAAAGGCCCTGCTGTTACAAGGCATAAAAATTTAGCTTGCTTTGATTCTTTTCCCTGACCCAAGAGCCTTAATGCTACACAATATCTGTCCTTCTCCTAACTCTGTTCTAACTCTGGTCTTATGATTGCCCCCACGCCACCAAATCCTTGTTTTTGTTATATATTTTCTGCCAAATCACTCATGGAATAGTAATACCTGATATACCCGGGAGTCATTATACAAAAGACTCATAGTTCTGGTTTTGCTCACTCTACTGCAATTCCTTAGTCTAATATTTCTGAGTCGTTTCACATGCATTATCATCACATGTAAAAATATATATATTAAAAATTTTCTTGTCTCCTTTCCCCATTCTATCAATGAACCCACCTAAGGCAGCAGTTTCACTGATGTACTTTGAAGTTTCCTATCATGACTCTTAGTTACACATTTCCATCTACTTCAAATTTCCTTCTTACCCCAAAAATCATCCTAGAGAAGTGTTCCTTCAAGGCCTTTTCTTGTTTGATAAATATTTAATTGAATTTTTGGTCAATTAATCATAAAACATTGACTAGTTATCAACTAGTATCAAGGTGCTGCTGACATAAGAACACAAATGAAATAGTCTCTGCACCTTTGATAATTTTGCTCTTGAAAGGGACAAAAATCACATAAGAAATTTGCATCTAGAAAACACTAACCTAGCATGTTCCAGAGATAAGGCCCTTACCCAGGGCAAAGTCTGTCCTTGTGTTCCAATGTTTTATATGTACCAAAAGGAGAGTTTGGAGTTAATATTTGGATTATTTGGAGTTAATACCTGGGAAACCCTGAGACCAAGAATTGTTTTGTGATTTTTAGCAAATGTTCATTACCAAGCTATTGCTAAGCCTGTAGATATGAGGGTTTAGTAAACTGTGCATAAATCATCCTATACCAGTGAGTTCTTTAAGTGAAAATCTTTCTAAGAAAAGAACCCAGATCCTTGAGGAAGAATGACCATATTTCTTCACTGACGACTTGTGTTTGACAGAGTTTGTTGATGAAAGAGAGGCTCTATAAACTTCTCTGGAGTTACATGTTGACTGAAGGCTGAAAACCCTAAGACTTCAGACATGGGAGAGCTGAAGAAGCTTCTACAACTACCTAAGTAAGAATATGAGGCTTTTATAAAACACACTCTTCATTGCCACTGTCCTGGGTCAGTCCAGGATTCAGGTGGCCTAGTAACAGAAAGCAACCCAACTTAGTCCATCAAATATACCTCTGACCTGCAGTGGGGGAGTATCCTGGCTTAATAATGGGCTAGTCTTATAGCACAATGGTCCAGTAAATTTTTCTCAGGGCAGCTTACCTTATGAATAGATCCACTCAACTTGACGTATTTGTGAACATTTGTAAGGGCAGACTGTAGTGCCAATGCAATATTTACAATGCCCATGATCATGATAAAGACCATGAGTATATGTATCACATGATGTTTGATTGCAAAATATGCCAAACTCTCCAGATAGACTATAGCATTGAAGGATTTATTTAGACTCCTTAACACCAAATCCCAGAGCCAGTAAGCTGATTCCATTACAGTGCCAGAAATATTCAGAAGCCATAATAATGCTGAGAGCCATGTCATCTTTAGCCTTCCCACAAACCAATACAAGATCAATATTTACTCACAAAACTCTCTATCTCCTTGCTCAATCTCTGTCCCCAATTGTCTCCAACTGTCTGGCTAGGTCTCTACCAGCTTTTTGTGGGCTCTAGGGGGGCAGAATTTATTTTCACAGCGGGGGGGGGTTGGGTTTCAAACTCCCTCCTAGGTCTACTAAGGGGCAGGGAAGATCTTTAACTTCGCATTCCCACTACACAGACCCCAAACAGTTCCAGAGCTGTGCATTGTCCTAACCACATATATCCCTATATATGTGCCTTGCTGCAATGGTAAAATAATTTTGCCTTAACTGTTTTCCTAGAAGTCAGAGAGCTTTAGCAGTCATCCCTTTGGTAGTCCAAACTTCTAGTGTGGACACAGATTGTTGTTGAAGGGATGATATTTCAAAAGGTGAAATTGAGAGATGGGAGAAGAATAGAATGAGAGGAGACAGGAAGAGACAGAATGGAGTTAATCCTCTCATATAGAAGAGGCAAGGGATAACTGTTACAATGGAGGGGAAGAACAGGAAGGGAAAAAGGGAAGGGTCAACCTTACTCTCATTGAATTTGGCTTAGGGAAGGAATGGCATACACTCTAAATTGGACATCTTGCCCTACAGGAGAGTAAGGGGGATGGGCATGAGTAAGGGTGATGATGGAGGGGAGGGCAGGGTCGGGGGAGGGTTCTTAGAAGCACGCACTTATGTAAAGGGACAGGGACAAAGTAGAGAATAGAATGAGGGTTTGGGGTGTGGTGGGGGGGCCAGACAGGGAGGAGGGACATGTAATCAGTCTTTCACAATATGTCCATTGTGGAGATTTTCTGAGTAACTGCATGTGTACAGCCTGTATTGAATTGCTCATCTTTCCAGTGGGGGTGGGTGACAAGGGAGGAAGAGAAAGAATCTAGAATTTAAAGTTCTATAATCAAATGTTAAAACAAAACAAAAATATATAAATATTATTATTATTATTAATTACATGAAACTGGGAATTAAGATACACAGGCACTGGGGTAGGGAGAACCATCTTGCCCTACCAGAAAGTCAGAGGGGTAATGGGGAAGGACATAGGGAAGAACAGATTGGGGGAGGGAGTATACAGTGGGATCGCTTTTTTAGGTTGGTGTGTAGGGAGAAAGATCGGGAAAAAACGTGTAACTCAAAATCTTGTGGAAATGAATGATATAAACTAAAAATAAACAAAAGTTAATAAAAAAAGAAAGAAAAAAAGGAATTTTCATGGATCTAAATTTAAACTTTGAAACCAAAATCAAGTAATTACCAATCTAGTGACCTTAATTTAGCTATTTCTAAATTGCTTTGCACAGAAAATCATTTATCCCATAACCATTGGCATAAACTTTTTACCTAAGGAAAATTCCACATAAGGTTAAAAAAAACCCATGAAACAATTAACTTTAGCTTACTCAGTTTACACTCAAATAACATTTGTCTTATACCAAGCACTGTGCCAAGCACCTTTACAATTATTTTAGTCCCATAAAATCCCTAAGATGTGGATTCCACCACCATCTCCTTACTGGACAGTAAACAAAGGTAAATAAAATTCTTTTTGGGGGTGGGGGGAGGTCCATACAGCGAATCAGTTTCTTAATGCCAAAAGCAATATGCACCTTTTGATCATATAACTATGCATTTCTATATCCTAATATCCTTGGCCCTCAAAAAGGAAATGTTATCCACAAATTTATATGTATCCTTGATATTTCAGTTCCCCATTCACATTCACATTTTCCTAACAAAGTTTATGAGCAATTTAAAATCACCTATTATAATCAGGTCAGTTTAAAATATGCAGGGCCAATATTCTAACTGCTGTCTTTGGTTCTTAATGCAAAAGACAAAAACAAAAACAAAACAGAAGAAAAAAACGCCAAGCTTCAAATATGGAAACTCTTCAAAACGAATTTGGTGTCCTTAAGTAATATAAATTCCCAAAATATTTTAAATTCCACATACATCCAAATTAATATACATAAATATATACACCCAAGGATTCTCATCTGTGAAATAGAGATCCTTACACAGCACTACTTTTGTACAGAGTTCATAAGAACTTTAGGTTACTTAACAGCTTCTGAACAACATTTATAAAAGAAAATTGCTTTTAACAGAGCTCATAATTTTTACTAAACCATACAACTTAGAAATGGACAATGTCTCAAATATTACGTATTTAAAACTTGCTTCCATCTCATTAACAATTTCAGGTGAATGCATTTCCAAAACACCTTATAAAAGAATTAAATTATAACTTTAAACCACTATATAGATTTTCATAATGACCAAGATTTCAAAGGAACAATTTGCTATCAAAGTAAACATCAGTAGACAACCAAATATAGTCTCACTTTTTTTTTATCACATTCCTTCAAAAGTCATCTTATATAAAATAAAATTCAATTTGAAAATTACTTTAACACTCATCTGTACATTTTACAATCATGTTTTTATCTCTCTCTTTTTGTAACCTGTTCTGTATAATCTCTTTAAAAAAGCTAAAAATCCTTTCTCCTCTCTGAGACCCCAAACAAAACTGCACCAGGCATTAATTCCTCACTCCTATTCCTCTGAGACATTTGCAAAAAATTTTACTCAGATGAGCTGGAGGGTTTGGTCCAGACCAAAAAGACCTAACAAGGTGTGATTAAATTCACCTCCAAGCAGAAATCTTGGGAGCTTAATAATCAATTGTTTTTAAGCACTTTTTTTTTTTTTTTAGCATCTCCATGGGATGGGGGAGGGAATGGTTAAAGAGCACATGGGTTCCAGGGCACATGGCTCACTACTGCTCCAACCCATCTTTCAATTCAAATTTATTAACCAACCACCCAATTCCAGCTTTTCCACTTATAACAAAAAGTTCCTCAAATGCTCTCTTCATGCTTGAACCATCTGATAGTAGCACAAAAGTACCCCAGGATGGAGGGGAGGGCACTTTGCACTGTTGTCCAGTTCACCCCCATCCACTCTCAAACAGAAACTTTTTCCTACCTTTCATATATTTGTTCAAACTTTTTTTTATCTTTCCCAATCTTTCAAACCCATTACTCAGACTTCCTATATGCCTTTACATTCCTAATAACTGTACCCCAATTTTGTGCTGCTTTCCTGCACCTTAAAAACTAAAGGGAGATAAATACCTAACAGTTTACTTACCAAAAGAGCTACCTTTGTTCTATCCTCTGCCCCTCCTTTTCTGAGAGGCTTACAAGACTTTCCAAACTACAAGATGTATGTGCCATCCTGACCCTACAGCTCTTTTTACATTCCCAGTACCCTGAAGAAGGATGCTGGAATGCTCCTTTCCAAACACATCTTTCTCTTCCAGAATTTCACTTTTGCTCCCACCTTTCTCATTAGAAACCAACACTCAATATGCCTCAGATACTTTAAATTAGAGGTTTTATTAATTTTTTTCCTTACCTCTCTCCTTAGCAATAGCTTTTCAATGAAATCTCAGATACTCTGAAAGCTCCTCAACCTCAGACCCCTTTACTCTTTCTCCATGATAGTGGCTATGTGCTGCCTAATCTGATCTGAGATCAGAGGGGTTAATAGAAAAACTTCAGGTCCATTAAAATCCAGGCTGTGACACCCTCTTCACTAAGGAGGAAGGGGAGGGAAACTCCTAAATGATTCATCTTGAAACCTCCAGAATCTGAATTCATTAAAATTCAACTACTGTATGTGTCCTTAAGTAACCCAAATGAATTGTCAAAGTATTACAACAAACTGAATTTCCACTTTTTGCAGGATTTCCAGACATTAAACTTTCCCAGTCTAAATTTGCCTTCATAGCAATTTATCCCAACATCATTCTTCTTTTATCATTTGATACAAAATTATTACTTTTTTGAACTCTACATGAATATGATAATTGTCCATCAACCTTCAGGTTAACACACATTAATACATAGTTTGAAAATTTAAAGTGTCTCATTTACTTAATAAAGAGTTTCCTTAGGGTCAACTAATATAATAAATTCCGATGTGTAAAGAGTAAAATTTCACTTAAAATACCTACAGAATTGATTTAGTTACCTTCTTGTTACAATCCAACATGCAAAACTTTTCACTTTGGGTAAAGCAGGAAATGATTAAATTCTGGGCAGCCTGCCTTTTTTTTTTCAAGTTCTGAGGAGGAAGATTCCCCCTCCCTTTTCTTATCTCTCCTTTTCTCTTTTTCTTCAATCCACCTGATGGAAGAGGGAGGGGGAGCAAAGAGAAAGCTGCATTCCAAGAAAGTTCAACAGTCTTGGTTGTCATTGAGAGTCTTGCTGTCATTGAACACACAGAGGCTGTTTGTTACACACACACACAGGCACTTTACACAGAAACACACAGAATGAACATCCCAGCCAATTTTACTCGATCATTTTCTTTTTTTTTTCCTTTATATTTTGGCAGCTCATCCCACTTCTGAATCTGTTTCCTAAAGGACTTTCTTCAGGAATATCCAACTGTTCCTTTGTGCCAACTATCTCAGTTCCTTCCCCATGGCATAAGGACATTCACCGTGCTTTGCTACTAATAAAGGAAAGTTTCACCAAGAGGGGTCACTCCTGTCTCCCAGTCAAAGACTGTCCAAATTACCTCAAGGCTCCCGGGACCATGTGTACCTGGCTCATGCATGCACAACTCACGTGACTGGATTCAGCTGGCTTTCCTGTCTAAGTTGACTCACTCAGGGGGTTCTTGGAGGTTTTCTTTCATTTCTACTTTCTCCAAATTCCTCTCTCAAAGATCTCTTACCCAGGTGCAGTGAGTCACTCCATGTAGATTCAAGGACCACCAGAGAATATTCTGGAGGTTACCTGCCCAAGGGTCTTGGTGGGAACAGCCTCCCTCTCTGTGAGAAGTATCTTGGTGAGACCTCCAAAGCTGTGTAGGACAGTAAAGACCCTTGTCCAAATTAAACTCAGAGGCTTCTTAAGGTAGAAAGTAGAAAGGACTTTACCATGATCTCACCCCAACCTGACAGAGGGCCAGAAGAGAGAAGCACAGCACAGAAGGCAAAAGCATGATTATAAAGCCCTAATGTGGGAATTCGACACCCTCTCAACTCTCCCACCTTACCATTGATTGGTAAGGTAAACTCACAATCTTCTCATTAATGCCAACCAATTGGCACGAAGTAATCTCAATGTATTGCCATAATTATTACTAATGAAGCTCTATTTTCATTATATAACATACATAATAAATAAGGTCCACTAAGCAAGTGCAGTAACAACCCCAGAATACTGAACCCCCTTCAGCCCAACCTAGATGTGTCCTTATCTGGCTCTGAGCATCCCAAGGCCGCTGTCTGCTTTCTGATTGGTCAAATCCACTTGCTGCTGCCAGCTCCTTTCATTCTACATTATTTCATTTTCAGTATTATCTAGGTGTTCTCTGGGAGGGAACCCAACTTCTTTGTAAGGCTACTGTCTGGTACCTTTTATCAGCAGTCTTGTTTCAGGAATTCTTGAGTCAACTAATACAGGAAAGCCAGCTGAATCCAGTCACGTGAGTTATGCATGCATGACCCAGGTAGGTAAGATCCCATGAGCTCTTAAGTCATTTGGATAGTCTCTGACTGGAACACGGTGGGGTTGGGGGTCCCTCTTGTTCAAACTTTTTGTTATTAGTGAGTGGCAAAGCATGGTAAATGTCCTCATGCCATGGAGAAGGAACTGAGATAGTGGGCAAGAAGGAAACGTTTGATATTCCCAAAGATAGCCCTTTAGGTAATAGATTCAGAATTGGGATGAACTGCCAAAAAATAAAGGGAAAAAAAGGAAAATGATCAAGTAATTTTTGCTATCTTTCCTATCTATCTATCTCTCTATCTATCTGTCTGTCTGTCTGTCTGTCTATCTATCTATATCTATATAGATATATATAGAGAGACATATTTGTATGTCTATCTATCTATATGGAAACAATATTGAATTTAATTATAAAATATAAGGAAGAAATGAGAATGTATATAAGATGTTCAGTATGGGGAAACTGCAGTGCAAGTTATCCCTTACTTATTGAATCCATGAAGTTTTGTTAATCAAGGCATTGAAATGGTTAGATGTGATCTTATATAGTGGTGTCTTAGCCAGAAATAAGTATGTTTGGGATAGGATGCCTTTTTAGGGTAAGGATAATGAATTATATTTTAAACTTATTCAATGTAGGATTCCTATGGATATTCAACAATGACAGTAGGCCAAGCTACATAGATCTCTGAGTTAACTCTATAGTGATTATGAGATTACCAAGAATGAGAGTGTAGAAAGAGAAGACAGCCCAGGACAGAACAATAGGGAAACCTTATGGATCTGTTATTCAATGTGGGCTACAATCCAGGAAAGGAGATTCATAAGTAGCCATCAAAAGGGAGAAAGAGAGTGGGGGGGTGGGGCAGAAAGAGAGAGAGAGAGAGAGAGAGAGACAGAAAGAGAGAGACAGAGATTGAGAGAAAGATTAGAGAAACCCAGAGAGAAGAGTATATGGGAGAAGAGGGTACTCAAGAGTAGCAAATGCTGTAAAACGGTCCAGAAGAATGTGGACTGAGGTAAGCCAACAGATTTGTCTATTCATAGACCATTAGTAACTTTGGAGAGATCAGTTGGAGTTGACATGTGATAGAGCAAATATTTCAGAAATAAGAGGATAGGCAATTAGAGTAGATTGTTTTTGCTGGGAAATGACAATCCTCTCTTCATCCTCTGTGTTTTTTTTCTATGTTCTTTTATAAATCTTCCATGGTTCATCTACCCAACCCATCTGACCCCAGCCTCTATTTACAATGTCTTTACTCTTGACATGTACCAATGGAACACACAGGAATGCTCTACCTGAGAAAAATACTGTGCCATAAAATGATAGGGTTTCCTAAGGAGCTGTAAAGCCAATCAACAGTAGATTCCTGAGAGAATGCTACTGTGAACAGCTTTTAAGATTCGGATTACACAATAGTAGTGAACACTCTGTTTATTCCATTACAAAATCAAGATTCAGTACAATATTCACAGTATCAACAAT